>CAEFZY010028635.1:0-28354 GCA_903066815.1 Brachyrhaphis roseni | reverse complement strand
AGAGCACAGAGACACAGAACTAGAAATAAATACACAGAGAACTCGAAAATAAACACAGAAAAACACGGATCATGACAAGATCGGTCTTCCAAATGGACGATGACCCTCAGCATGCAGCCCAAGAGAAGAGAAAGTGGCTTAAGGACAACAAAATCACGGTTTTAAAATGATCTAAATCGAACTTATAAACCACACACAGAGTCTACATACTACAATAATATCTAACACACATTGAACCAAAAATATAAAGTTTGTTAAAAAAAATAGGTACATCCCAAAACCTTAACATATGAAAGACTATAAATTGCTTCATTATAAAGGTGGTGTACTCTTTTTAGACCAGCCACTACGATTTTCACAAACAATAATGTTCTACCCAAGTAGAAATGAAAACTCTAAAAACACAGGGAAAATAAGAGTAATAGTTTGAAGGGATTGTATTTTAAACAAAAATAAACACTATAATTACACCTTAGCATTCCTCACACATTTTCTCACACAGCCTGTGAGATGTAAACCATCTTAAGCTCTTTAGTAAGAAACATGGTATTAGCTACAGCAGCAGCCACAGAAAGTATATCCATGGGGCCTGAGTGGGTAACATAAAATTACCTGTAAAACTGTTATTCATGTGGACAGGGGTAACCTAGGTAAATAAAATCTTAATTTTGAATTTGAATTGAATTTGAAGTCACTCGGGTGCATTCACCCCAGCTCTGTTTAGTCTGTTTAATCAAACTCTAGATCGTTTGGAGAGGTGTGAATGTGTAATTGGACTGAAAAAGCAAACTCTGGTGTACTCAATAACCTCGGTCTCAATTTGGTTGTAGGGAACTGGAGTGGTTTGAATGCAGTGTGAATGCAAGCGGACTGGGAAAACTCCAAAAGAAGGAAGCAAATAATAGTGTCTGGCATTCTGGGTAAGTGTCAGGTTCTGTGTTTTTCTGTGTGTTTATTTCAAATTCTGTGTCTCTGTGTTCTCTGTGTTGTCCTGTCCTCCCCTTGATTGATCCCAGGTGTGTCTTGTTCCCTGATTACCCCTCGTGTATTTAGTGTCACCTGTGTCTCTGTCGGGTCCTTGTCTGCGTTTCGTCTGAGTTTGCCAGTCTGTTGCTGTGTCCGCTCGTTTGCCGTGCGCTACCTGCGTAAAGCCCCTGTGTTCTGCTCAGCAGTGCTGCCACGGTTGTGGACTTTCTGTTACCATTTATTATTCATTAAATCATCATTATCCATATTCTACCTGGGTCTCCAGCGTTTGCCTCACCACCTCACCTACACCACTCCATGACAGTAAACTGTCATGGAGTGACAAACTTAAGAGTCCAACGCTTATAGGAGAAACTTGTGATGTTTTGCTAAAAGACAAAAGCGAAATCCTATCCACAAACGTTTGACACCATTCTATTTTTTTATTTACATTTTGCGAAGAAGAAAGTTACGCTCCTGTCTTCATCAGAGGTGTTTTTTGTGTCCTTTCATTCAGTGGTTCAGAGGCGAGAAGTTGAACAGGTTTTTCAAAGGGTTTGGTTTGTGCATGAAAGTGACCAACACCAACTGAAAATGTATCAAATTTTGTTTCCCAATTTAACTGAGTCTGCTGGACTATCAGGTGAAAACACCCTAAAAGTTAATGTTGCCACTTTGTGTAATTTAGCAGCTCAAGTTTGAAACCATGTTGTTACCTGCAGTGGTGGCTGCATGTAGGATCCCCCACATCCCCCATTTCAGGTTACTGCTGAGCTCCAGCAGGTTAAGCAGACCCAGCTGGTTTCATGCTGCCTCTTAATTAGTAGAGTATAAGGCTTGCTGGGAAACTGTTCTTCAGTGCCAATTGGGCAGCATGTGTGCTGCAGCTTTGTGGTGCTGTGATGGAGGATTTGCTTGCTAGAAACCCTGTTTTTTGTTGTTGTTGTTACTCTCCCCTTTTCTTTTAGGTTCTCATTTTCGCCTTTAAGATTTTTTTCAGATTACTCTTAAACAATAAAACTTTAACTTTACCCTCCTGGTTTTGTCTCTTCATTTCCCCTGGTTTATGTGTTGATACAGCCCCCTTCCAATACTCCTAGACTGCCTTGGGGATGTAACACATGTATTTACAAATATTTTGTAAATTAGGTTGTGTGACATAAAAAGAAATCCTTGAGAAATTAATGTTTTTTTTAAGTTTTATATGTGTCTCAGACAAAGAGAAATGTGAATGTAAAACTAACCTCTCATTAGAAAATCAAGTAGTGCAAGCACATAGTTTTAGTGCCTTCAGAGTTTTAGACATGGACAGATTTAATTGTCATTCAATTGTACACTTAAAAATTTACATATTGAAAGAAATGTTGCAAGGCTCTAATAATAATAAAGTAAATAACTAATAGTAAAAGCATAAATATTTTTATATAACATTTCCAGAAATTGTAGCAGGATAAACAGGAAAAATATTTTATTGCGTGTTTACATAAGAATTATAAAAGTTGAGAGGAAATATTTGTTGACAGTTTTTGAAGAGTTGACTTTTAAATTAACTGATATTTTCTGCAGTAGCTGTAACGAGCCATGGCCTGTTGAAGTCACCAGGATGTTTGGTCATGTATTAATCCTGACAGCAGTGTTTAACGTTATGTAACAAAATGTAGTTTGGGGAAATATGCAAGAAGAAAATTGATTTTGAAATGAACAACATGTTACAGAGGTATAGGTGAAGTATATTATATTTTTTTGCTTATATCGATAGAAGAATGTAAGCATGAAGTCATTTCAAAACCTAATTAAGTTCCGATCATTACATTTTAATTAATGTATTTTTTATTTAAACACTGACAAAAGTGTTTTCACTTTAACACTTCTTAATGACTAGAACTCTTTGTGTTCATTATAATTTGGATTACATGCCTGGTGGTGTCTGTTTTCTTGACCCTCTACTTTCATTAAGTATGGAGGACAGAGTGACAACTTCAGGAACTCCAGCTCTGACTCCCACTCTCAGCTCCACTCTCTCCTATATTACACCTCCTTGAAAAGAGTTTCTGGGGGAGATAATGAATGACGTAAGCTTGAGGTACCCTGTATCTATATTTCTTCTACTATACACAATAGATAATTATGTTAAACCATCCGGGTGTTTTTTGATTTGGGTTGGTTGTCTTTTACTGCTTTCATCAGAGCTAAAGAAAGTCCAGGGTTCAGCCTGGTTGGGCCGAAGTCAAAGAGTCTTTGCGCTCACATGGTTACAGGAGTTTCATTTTCACACACAAGCGTCGCGTTCAACAAGATACCCTGAGCTGAGCTACTGTGAAGCCCCTTCCACAAAAGTAAACGTCATAATGTTTTGTCATATTTGTAGTTACAGTAAGCACAACTATCATGGCAGAGAGGAATGACCATTAAAAGTTCACAAGTTAGGAAGAGGAGGAAATCGTGATTAACGATCTGGAAAACCTCATTTTATTTCCCATGATATCAAAAGTAAAAATAAAACAAACAAAAAAAAGCGTCAGAGGGACATTTAATGGTTCATTGAACCAGAAATGAGCAGGGGCAGTTCATCAGAGGAAGTCCAAAGCCATGTACTGTGCTTCCTCCTGACTTCGGACAATTGTTTCTCAGAAATATCCAACCTGCTCTCCAGAACTGTATTCTGGAAACTGAGTAGTTGAGGCTGTTGTCTGCATAAACAAACACACCCACACACTTCTGACCAATCACCAATTCTCTAGAGGAGTTGAGAAAAGAATAACAAGAATGGCATGAGAACAAAATGATGCGATTTTCATTACTTAACTATGGCAATAAGAACCAATTTTACAATTCTGTTTTGTTTTACTCCTTTACTTTATGTGTCACATTGTTTAGGTCCCTTTGTTTCCATATTTTGAAATTAGGTAAAATATATCTATTGAATTGAATTAATTCAACTCAATGACTCTGGTGTGCAGCAAAAAATTATCATTGACATGTAACAAATCTCAACAAAGAGTGACAAGATGTGCTTGATTTCCAGGGACAGTCCCAGTTTTATCCATTCCTATCATTTCTCAGCATGGTCAACTACTACTAGCATTTCATTCCCAACTATTTTGCTATTGCCAGAACACTCTTTGATATTCTGACTGGTGAAAAACAGAAGCACAAACTAAAGATAACCACCAAGCAAAAACTTCAGTTCTGCAAACTGACTCCAGCTGATTGGACAGATGAAAATCTTCTAGCATTCATGGAGTTCAAAGCAGCTTTGGTTGATCCAGTACTCCTGGCCCACCAAGACTTTGACTGCCCATTTGTCTTCTCTACCCATGCTTCGCTGAACAGTTTTTGCAAGCTCAGGAGGGTGAGAGTGTGACTTGCAGGTAGAATTTGCCAGCAACTTTCTCACACCTGCTCAAAAGAAACACCCAGCCCACCATCTTCAGTTTTTGGCCTTCAGATGGTCTATGTGTGATAAATTTAGCCACTGGTTGAAAGGACATGTGGGGTGTGGAGAGACATGAACCCACTCAGCAACATTCTCACAAAGCCATATCTGGATGGCTGTGAACAGCGATGGGTGGCAAAGCTGGCCTCTTCTGTTTTTGATAATTAGATATATATATTAGATATATCCCTGGTTCAAATAATGTGGTGGCAGATGCCTTAAGTCGCCAGCTCTTTGTCAAATCTACTGTGGGTAAGAGGTTGTTGCAGAGTCCAGCTCCTTAATGAGGCCCTCCATGTCTCACCTGTCTCCAGGAAGCGCTAAGAGTAAAATGCCAAAGACCACTCCAGCATGTTGCACTTATAAGACAGAACAAAGTTTTGGTCCATAACAAAGGATAATGTCCATGCTATTCTTGAGACACACTGTGAATGGGAGTCTGCTCCTAGAGTAGGAACTGTTGACACCCTTGAACAGCGGCCTTAGCTTATCTTTCCATCTCAAGACTATCTACCTGTGTTTTCAGAAACTGAGAGAACAACAGCACAGTGATCCTGTGTTCTCAATGATGCTACATTATGTTGACTGTGATCATCATTCATCTAGAAGAAAAAGATTGAATGAACAAACAATTGTCGTCAATTATCTTAAACACTAGTAGAAATGTGTTATGTCCAATGGAATCCTCTATTGACTGTCTAAAAACCGAGTTATATGCAAGAGACACCACCAGTTTGTGGTACTCGACTCACAGAAGCCTGATATTCTCAAGGGATCCACCACAGTGCTGGTTTTCAAGGGCAGTTAAGGAGTGCGGTTATTGCTTGTCAGATGTTCTACTGGCCCGATATTGACCGTGACATCAAAGGGAATCTTTGTTATTCCCTAGTGAGGTGGACAGGAACTACAATTTCTCACATGCTTCAGTTGACACACAGAGTGTTTGCCCTCAAACTTCACTAGTTTATCAATCTGTTATTGACACTGGGCCAGATAACAACATCTATACTGTCAGAACCTGTGGATAGTCAAGAAAGTCTATAGACTGATCCAGGTGATGACTATGATGCTAGTCAGTTTATTGACAGAGTTCTATCTCAGTGTTTCAAATGATCCAGCAGAGGCATTTACACTAATATGTTATTTTGTAATCTGGATGTTTCTTATTCTGGGTGTATATCACCATTGTCAGTACAGGTCCAGAACCCCTTTTTGTTTTGGGGTATGGGCTATGTGAGATGTAGGCTGGTTGGGAATAAGGCTCCTGGTTCCCTCATTCCTAACCAGGAGCTGGTTGGGAATGAGGCACCATTTTTTGCCACTTCATCCTTTCTAGAGGATACTGAGTCAGAAATGAAAAGATAAAATTGCACTGATAGATTTTTTGTTGATTGCTATGCATTGATTGTTTGAAGCCACCTACTGGTAATTTCACAATACTGCATGCATCAAGTCCTTCAGTTGCATTGTCTTACCCATGATTTTTTTAATTAGTAAAATAATGTTTTGCTCTGTGAATTGTTAAATATATTGACTTTTAAAATGAAAAAAAGAAAAGAAAACCACTATACCATCACAAAAAAAGAAATAAAGAAAAACTATTCTGGTAGATGCCATTAGAGACTGTTAGATGCAGATGTTCCTCACACACACTGATGAAATAATAGTGTTCTGTTATACCAGATTGTATACCTGATTATTGTTGCACTTGGTTTTGCTGGTGAAGAAAGCAACATGCCTGGTTTACACTATGCTGCAATTGGTTCACCACAACACTGCCTTCCACTAAGGCTAAAAGCATGATGGCAAATAAACGGTTTTCCTGGAATGGTAAGTTGTTTCTTTGCCATTATCACAATGAGTAGCACTAATCAATAATTCTAAGATGCTCCTCCTGATGCTGATTGTTTTTTTTTTTTGGTTTTTTTGGCAGTGCATTTCTTCAGATGGCAACAGTAGTTCAGGGAGGAGGTGGAGGAGCTCGTTGTTTTTTTTTTTTTTTTTTTTTTTTACAGATTATCTGTCTGATATTACACTGTCATGACATGGAGACAGTTTTAACAAATGTATTTATTTTTGTAAACTTTATGTACAGCAGTTTTAAGCACTGTCTCCATCTTCAGCTCTCTTAAGTTCTGCCTCTATTTCAGTATCTTCTGTTGCATTCATTCAGTAGATTAATTTTCTCGCAGATGTTTTTCAAGGAGCAGCAATTTTTCTAGTTCCACTATGTGTGCTGGCACAGATGTAATATGAAACATACACAAAAAATAATTGGCATGCAATTATAATTTTTTTCCTTTCAATTACTTTGCTATTTAATTAATTGAGGTGTTTTTCTGTATCTTTCAAATATCAAAATACTTTGCCTTTCTCATTTGGACTCTACTGTATAACATAATCATAATAAAAACATAAAAATGTATGTTTGAACATTTTTAAAGCATACATTTATGTCTTAAAATGTATGTTTTGAAAGTGTAGAGTAGATATTTGTAGAGGAAGCACATATGCACCGCACTTTCTTCTTCGACATGAATTTTTTATGGTGGAATGCCATATAATGTTTGTCAATACAAATTGTAGGCTGCAGTCTACAATGTAAGGGAATCAGAATGTCCCTTACAGGACACTACAATTTGGCTTAAAATACAAGACGTCTCTGTTCATACGGGACAGTTGGCAACCCTAGTTCATACCATTCTACACAGATTGAATATGGTAATTGAGTTTACAGACAGAGTTGCAGTTTTTAAGAACACACTTGTAAGACAACACACTAAAGTGCTTTATTTTGGTTTTACAAGATTCTGTGGAATAAAGTAATGCAAGTAAGCTCTTTACTGTCTGTCTAGCAGGATACACATGCAGTCAGATTCACAGAATACTAAGATTAGACTGGAATGAACCCAATTTTTATATATATAAAGTATATAAATTATATACTTTTTACAGCATCCCAGAATTTCTTGGTTTAAGAAAAGCGAAGGGTTGCCAAGCATCATCCACCCACTGTTCACAAACTGCCCCAGCTGCATAATCAGAGTTAGAGCCACATGAGCCACTGGGCTTAGGAAGAAACGCCAGCTTTGTGGTCGTTATCAGAAATGAGGAAAACATGGAGGTCTACAAGCCAGGCTGAGTAAACATTCTCACAAGCCACCACTCCCCAGCCTGCTCCTCACAAACATATAAGCCATGTCCAGCAAGCTTGATGAAGTGGAACATCTTATTTCCACAAACAAATACACCCGAGACTGTTGTGTTTTCATTGTCACAGAGTCATAGCTGTGCCCAAATCTCCCAGACAACCCAGTACAGCTTGCAAATAGATATTTGTATCATTATGACAGAAACACAAACTCTGGAAAGAGCAGAGGAGGAGGTCTGTGTGTCTACATTCAGAAAAACCAAAGCACAGATATGATTATAGACACCAACTGCTGCCCAGATCTAGATCTGATATCAGTTAGATGTAGGCCATTCCATCTGCCGGGAGAGTTAGTAGTCATTATTAATGCTGTTTAAGTGCCAATATCAGCGCCGCTCCCACACGGAGATTTGCTTCTTCCACCAGTAGGGGGCAGAACTGTGCAGTTCTCGCAGGTGTTTGCTAATTGATGCTAGCTAGTCCAATGGATCTGAGTGGGGGAGCCACAGGAGATGGGTGAGCCTGCAGCTCTGAGGAAGAGCTGCGCCTAGGAAGTAGCACTTGGTCCACGCAGACGTTTTGCACAGGTGAATCATTGGCACTGGAGATAAAAGAATTTCTCAAAAATGCATGAAAATTATCAAGGCAACACTTCAGAAATGGTTTTGATGAGGGAATAACTTTCTAACATGCAGTGGCAAATCTAGAAAAATATCTATTGGGTGCCAAGTGAGGGGCAAGGATTTTTCAGCGGTGGCAGCATTTTGACAGAATTTTCTACCATTGTATTTTTCCATTATGAAGCAAACATAGTTATTAGGATGATGACTAAATATTTATTTGAAGCTGTCAAAGCAATATCTTTGGTGCAGTCTATAATAAATTAGAAATACAATTTATTGTCCCATAGAGAGAAGCTTGAGAAAAAAGTCTAGCAAAATGTCCAATTTAGTCTAAATTATTCTGATTCAGATGTAACTTGGAAGTGTGTAATTTTTCGATACCTTGTGGACCAACTGACTGGATATGTTTGTTGATGTCTCAGTCTCAAACATTTAATGGACACCAATTAACCTAACACCGGACTTAATTTATATGTTGCAAGATGTTGTTAAATTTTTATCATCTCAAAATGAGCTTCACAACTATTTCCTCTGAAGACGAAAAATATCTTGCTCTTGTGGCACAGTTAATGAGATTTTACCTCTTTCATACTGCTGCCCATTCATTACTGGATTGGACGTTGCCTATTAGCCACTTTAGTTGTGTCATTCTCCTGCAGCCGTCATTAGAATGCATTGAGTCATGTCCACAAAACCTGTTTCAATGAGGGATGGAATTGGTCACCAAAATATTCACAGCACCTTCCGATTTCTATTACATATGGCTTAAATCAAAGCTGAGAAAATTGCTAATGTTTTAATAGGTATACTATACAGTATAATCCCACCGCCCTTCTGTGCATGCATCTTTTTACTTAAAAAATTTTTTCTACTGTTTTGAATGTTACCAGAAGTTAATTTTTCAACAATGTTGGTTAAGAGTCTTGACTTTTTTCTACGCAAGATTTTTACTTTGCCTGGCACAACAACTTGGCCGCATTGTTTACAGCAGGGATCAGCTGACTGCGCTGAAGCCGACCTGCATGGTGTCCAGACCCACAGAAATTCCTTAAGAGATCTAGAGAAGGACACAAAGGGGCTGCAGAAGAGGAAACAAACAGCTGAGGAGAGAAATAAGGAAGAAACAACAGAGGCTTATGGAGAAAAGGAGACATAAGCCGTTTCTCCCCTCTGTTTCTATGGGCAACGTAAGATTGCTGGCTAACAAGATGAAGGAATTAACAGCGCTGGCCAGGAACCAGAGGGAGTACCAGGAATGTAGCTTAATGTGTTTTACGGAGACATAGCTGGACCAGGACATTCCTGATGCCAATGTCTCCATCAAGGGCTACCAGACTGTTTGGGCCGACAGGGACTTAACCAAGAGTGTTCAGTGGAATGGAGGGGGGGCTTATCGCTCTACTAAAAACACTCGTTGGTGCAATCCTGCTCATATCAAAAATCTGTTTCCTGGACGTTGAAAGGTTTTACTTGCCCTGTGAATATTTCCATGTTATTATGGTGACTGTTTACATTGCTGCTAATGCTGAGCCTGGTGCTGGTGCAAGCCATCTGTTAAAATACAGTTTTGATTTTCCCAGTGAGCCCTACCCACTTTCACACATTAGCAGAAAGCATGGATTTGATATCTTCTTTCTTTTCAGGTTTTATTGGCTCTAGAGGCCTTTATTTGAGAGTGGTTAGACAGGAAAGTGGTTAATGAGAGAGGAGGAAGACATGCAGCAAAGTCTGGGAATCGAACCCGTGACAGCCGCATTGAGGACTAAGGCTTTACCCCGGCGCCACCACAGCACCCCCAAGATTTGATGTCTTGTATTCCTTAAACTCCCTATGGATACATGACTGTTTTTAATTCTTGTTTTAAGATAAGACAAATGTAATGCATTTTTTGTTAGCATCTGCAAATATAACGCTTTCTATGTCATGTAATCTAAAATAAAGTAGACAAAGTGTGTGCTCATGTGCAGGGAAATGTGTGATTGTGTGCATGCTCTGTGGCAAAAGACACAATCAGCAGCCAAAACCACTTAGCTATAATTGGGGGTAATTTCTTTGTTTCTACTTCATGCTGACAGCACTGCCTGGAAACTCAAAAGAATTTCAGAATATCTTTAAGATCAAGCAACGTGATTACTACAAAACCTTTCTCTTTTGAAATTTCTTAGTCATTTCAAGGCACCTTTTCTTTTATACAGTTTTATCAGAATCATTGTACCACATATCTTTAGTTCATAACAAATCTTTTCACTCCACTATTACATTTGCCAGTAGTTCTTTCACTAGTGGTGAAAGAAAAATGGAACAATGCAGCAGCAGAAGAGCTAAAATTCTTTGCCAGAGTTAGAAGTATTTCCAGGATGTTTAAAGTTTCATCCTTTAAGTACAAATTCCATCTACTTGTTTTTGAGAACTGACCTTTATGAATTTAAATAACATGGATATAGTCTTACACTTTGGTGTTATCAGTTTTAACTTCAATCAGTAAGAATAAAGCGAGTACACGGACATTGCATTAATGTTCTAAATAATATATCATGCTTGTTATGTCTTGTTAATTCCCCGACTCGTGTTGCAGATATTTTCCTCTTTTTTTATAAAAGGGGTTGGTTAGTTCTTTTGGGCTTTTCTAAATATTTGTCTTCTTCAGGCATGTAGGATCCATGATGTTCTCGTCCTGTTGCCTGATTGCCCATTATGGTCACACTAATGAAGCTGCCCTGTTAATTATGTAAAATAAAAGGAATTCTGGAACACTGATATGTCCTTCCATAAAGTCTCACATGTAGATGCACCATTGATATTTATCCTGGCTTCTCTAGCTCACACATTAGGCTTCTTTCTACATATGTACAATAATTATTGGCCCTATAATTATTATTGGACTAATAATTTCTTGCTATTGGTCCAATAACAAGAAATTATGACATCATTCATGTCAGTCTGATATAAAAACAACTAGCACCTGTAACATGTTCGATGGTGCGATTGGCAGCTCCTGTTTATTTTAATCAAGCGTTCCCACTCCCACATGAGAATGACATTGGTACAATTGGAGAAAACAATTTTCTGACTTGAAATAAGTCATTTACTATTTCATTATAATAGTCATTTATAATATTTAATATTATTTATTACGGCAGTGGTGCAGGGGTAAGGCATGACCCATGTCCTCAACGCCACTGTCACGGGTTCAAGTCCTGGCTCAATGACCTTTGCCACGTCTTCCACTTTGATCACAACCCACTTTCTTGTCTTTCATAGAAAATTAATCTGTAACAAAAATGACTCATTTTTGAGTCAACCTGGACAAAAATTACACAAAAATCTGAACACCCACTGCACCCTTCGCCGCCATTTTCTCTGAATTAGCCACCAGGCAGCAGCTTTGGGAGAAAGACTGCAGTATACCAGGCATCGCACCAATTAAAGTCAATTTTAGACTGCCTATTGGTTCCCTGAAAAATGAGGAAAACCTGGACATATCCAGGGAAAAGAGGATGTCTGGTGCTAATAGCACTTAGTGTTTGTCAACAACTCACTGGCAGAAGTGAGAGTGTTGCGCAACACAAATAATTATCTGGCCAACATACATGGCACTTAATAGTAAAACATAAGTTAATGAAGCTTAGAGGCAGATAATTTGAATATTCAAGGTGCTTGAATCATTTATTGAATAGTTACAGCCCTACTTGTGTGTTTAAGTGTGGTTTTTAAATTATAATCAGTATTTTAATATTTAGTAAAATGAAGTTGTTTAATACAGATGACAAGCTCAATGATAGTGATTGGAAATGTTTCAACTCGGGAAAGTGGTAACCTGTTGACTAAAGTGGTTATTAAAAGTGAGACCAAGGAAAACTAGAAGGAGGAAGTGGTTGGAGAAGTTCTGGTTGTCACCAGACAGCAGGATGACTTCAGTCAGTAGCTCCTCTTTTGTTAATACGATGTCACATTCACACAGTGAAACTCCTCCCCTTGCTGCTGAATTTGAAAGTAGGTTAATGCAGTGCATTTTGGGATTAATAGTTCTTATACCAGCCTCCGCTAGTTCAGTCTTTCATGGCTGGAAGCCCAACAACAGGAAAACCAAAGGCGGTAATCAGGAAGAAATGAAAGCAACTAAGGGGAAACGCAAGCAGAGGAAAGATGAGAAAACTGAAAACAGCTGGGAAGAGGAGCAGGCTGGCAGGCTGAGGGAAGAAGAAAGATGGACAGGAAAACAAACAAAAAAACAGAACCTAAGACTAACCTAAATACTAAACAGAAAGATAGATAGCAAGAATGATAAGAAAGGAACTACCACAAATAATAAACTAAAATGGTCTTTGCAGATAAACAAATCAAAAGCATAAATGAAAACAAATAACTAAGGCAGAGCACACACAACCAAGTGATCAAGGAAATACAAAACATTAGTGAAACCAAAAACAACCCCAAATCATCATAATAGTGGGCATCTCCAAGACAGTCCCAGTTATTCTCAGGAATTATATTTGGAAGGGGAAATGAGTCGTACAGACTCATATGAGAGCAAAGCCATAGACGTTGCCTGCTCCCTAAGGTCCACGGCATCCAAATGCCAAGAGTGACACCACTGCTGCTGCCCCTCCAGGGCCTCTCTTTCGCTACAAGTCCTCTACTGTTGCTCCCCTCTCCCCGCTGCTTCTCTTTTAGCCCATTCTGCAGACTCTCCTCTGGCCCTCTGCACATGGCCTGCTGCTGCTACGTTTCTCCTGGTCACCCTCCCTTTCTCAGAAGAAGGAATCTTCTCCTTATGTGTAGTTTCTTGCAGTCCTAGGTGTAGATCACAACTACAGTAAATTTACTAAAAAAAACACTACAACCAAATAGCAACATGGTAAATACAATAACACCTTGATAAATTCAGAAAAAGCATACATTAAAGAGTGTTCACCACTTGACATTTAACAGCTTCATCCGGATTTGCAATTTAAGGACTACAATTGCACTGTTGCCTGAACAGTGCCTCAGTTGGTAGCACTGTTGCCTTGCAGCAAGAAGATAAGAAGGTCCTGGGCTCGACTCCCAGCCCGGGGTCTTTCTGCATGTTCTCCTTGTGCATGCATGGTTTCTCTCCAGGCACTCTGGCTTCCTCCCACCATTCAAAAACATGACTGTCAATCTGACAGTCATATTAACCTGCACTAAATTCTCCTAAGGTGTGTGTGTGCATGATTGTTTGTCCTGTATTTCTCTGTGTTGCCCTGCGATGGATTGGCAACCTGTCTAAGGTGACCCCGCCTCTCGCCTGTTTACCGCTGTAGTAGTCTGGGAATAAAGACCCCAAAATATATTTTGTGTCTGGCTTGACCCTAATTTCACCAGCTCACACATATGTGTGAAAATTATCATTACGTTGTGACAGTACAATATAAGACAGATAATTTGATTTTAAAAAAGTGACATATATCTGCCAGCACTACCAGTATTAACTGCAGCAATACACAAAACACCCAATCACACCTTTCCCCTTGCTCTCTGCTATGCTACAGCTGGTTCACCACAACTTAGTCTTTTATGAATGCTAATGCTAGTATCTGATAACAGCAGATAATAGTTTTTCTGTAACGGACACCTTCGACTCAGGCTGGCACATGCAGCACATGGTGCAGTCTCAAACATCGTCTTCTCCCAGGGCCGTATAGAGGAAACTATTTAGGAACAGGGCTGGAGCTCCGCCCACGCACATAAAGCACAAAGTGTAGGGCTCCAAGTGGCCTGGGGGTCACCAAAAGAGTCATGCTCAGTCACTATTATTCATCATAATGTCAACATACTTTACAAAAAATATGTGTAATGTGTCACTTCAAGAAAAGAACTTGACAGTATGCTCTCTTGATACATTACTTCCCAAAGTTAAATCAAAACTCATTTTTCATTATCACAACAAATCATGTTTCACTCATTCTGTAAAGTACAGTTTGGTCAAAATGACAATCATCCCTATACTTGACTGTGGTGGTATCATCTACACATCTGCACATAAAACTCTACTCCATAAGTTAGATGTCATCTATCACCCTACAATCCATTTTGATACTGGTGGCCCTTTTAATACCCACTATTGTCATCTACACTCACTTGTAAACTGGCCGTCACACCATTCGCATAGATTAATAAACTGGTACAAATTCATCTATAACACTGTGATTAGCAAAACCCTTCATACCTTTGTTTATTAATCAACAATAAACAAAGGTGTTGTTTGTTGTTGTTTGCAAATTGAACACGTTGCAAAGAAGTTGCAAAGTGTTCAATTTTACTCTATTAAATTTAACAGAGTAAATGTAACTAGTTACTACCCACCTGTGTATTTGCGTTAGATCTCTTTATAAAGTGAGCATCAAGCAAGTCAAAACAAGTCTTATTCTAACAAACCTGTTGTTTATACATATTTATAGGATGAATCCTAGTTCTTTACACTCCACATTGTTACATTTAATTCATTATTGTGATTTGTTTTACTTATTCACATTGTCATTATGAACCTTTCCACCACCAAATTTTGAGAAATGTACTGAAAAACATTGACTTATTGGTCATTCCCGTTCAGGGAGAGCACCACAAAGCATCTGTGCCAAGGGCACCCAGATGGCTAGCAACTGACTTTATTAGGAACACTGTTTGGGAAATCTGTAATTCTTTAAACTTCTTTCCTGCAGGAGCTGAAATGAGCTAGCTATAGATCAGTCTACACAGGAGTGTGTGTGTTCCAAATGCAGTCTCAGAAGACTACTGGTAAACAGAGGTCGAGACCTACTGTGCTCAAGTTTTATTGTTCAATGATGTCACAGAGATTCTACAGACATTCTACTCACATTGCAGTGCATTCTTGGGTTCAGAGTTTTTACCAGTCTTTTTTGTTCACCATGTAGTTCAGTTCTTTTTTTTGAACAGCAGTCAGGGAACTATGAACGAGACCTTTCCATCTTGAAGGAAAGGACAGGGTGAGCCCTTTAGTCTAGTTATCAAACCACTGGCCTCCTTCTGATGCTTACTCTTACTCCTTTCTGTTGTTTTAGACATCTGTGCTCTTTTCTCATTAAGCACATTTTGCAATTTCCAACTGCTTGGATCTTGATCATTTTTTAGTTATTTTTAACCCATTCAGTGTTTTTAGCAGATAAAAAATATATATAAATTTTTTTTCTCTGATTTTAACTTTTGTGAAATGCTTTGTGTTATGCTGAAAGGTGTTCTCCAAATAAAGCCTGATTAATCTTTTTTTTCCTAAAAAGTACGTAGAGTGACTTCTGCAGTCCTGTGTTTGTCAGGCATGCAGAAATGCAATATTTAGCAGGTAACTGTGAAAGGAGGTTAACTTAACAGTGAGATAAACAGTCCCCCAATGTTTCTCCGAGCTGCAATATTTGCTAATACTTCATCTATAATCACTAAGAAACAGTGTGATGCAACGTGAACACAGACTTTAGAATAATGTACCAAACTGGAGTTTGACATCGTGTATAAATGTAACTACAATTTTTAGTTTTATGAGTTTGAAGTTTTTGTATTAAACCATAACAGATAACATAAATACAACTACATTTTTTTTTCTTCCTTCTCCATCTGCCTCTGCTGTTGTATCCTTGGGCAAGGCACTTCACCTGCATTGCCTGCTGGCGGTGGTCAGAGGGCCGTGGTGCCGGTGTGTGACAACCTCACCTCTGACAGTATGCACGTGTGCTATCCAGTATCTTGCTACCATTAGTGTGTGAATGTGTGTGTGATTGGCTTCATGTATTATGAAGTGCTTTGGAAGCTATATGTGTACTGGCCATTTACCATTTAAAGCAAGATGTTTAGTCTGATTTACTTCTGGACAGTGAGAAAAGGAATGTTAACTTCTGCTTTGATGGACTGATGACCTGTCCAGGGTCTATCCTTCCTCTTGTCCGATGAATGCTGGAGCACTAGTCGCCCTGTAACCTTGCAAGAATAAGCGGGTTTAGATCATGGTTGGACACGTTTACAGAAAAATTCCTGTAAAAAATTTTCATTTTTATATTTTGCATAGAGGTTGTCTGTGCTGTTTGAGAATGTCTGTGTGCACATATTTTGGGAAAAAAAATAATTGAAAGCAGTCATATAGGTATAGTTTATTTTATTCACTGAGTAGGTTATGAAAACATTTTGTACATGTACTTGTTGGACAGAACTTAAATGATCAAATCATATCAGAACGTGCATGTTGTAAAATAAATAATATCTTGATGTAGGTATAATCTCCTTACAATTTACTACAAGTACAAAGTAAAGCAGCATATGTGCCTTTCTGGACACTTAAGACTTCTTTCTTCTTTGATAAAAGTTAATTATTCAAATAACCAAGCAGGTATCAAAATGGCCGTATTATGGGTTAAGGCATTTTTTGACCCACAGAAATCGGTAATGGCAAGTGGCAGCTGGCATGTGTGGAATGTTGGCTGAAAGCTGTGGCCAGTGGAGACGTCAAATAAGTATGGAAATAGTTGAGCTCAGCAGACAGTCCAATAGGATTTGTTAAGGTAAAATTTACCATAATTATTTAGTAAGCTAACTATATACCTACATTGATTACTTGAGCAGACTGCACAGTGGCACAGTTGATAGTACTGTTGCAAGAAGGTCCTGGTTCGATTCCTTACCCGGTGTCTTTCTGCATGGAGTTTGCATGTTCTCCCTGTGTATGTGTGGATTTCTTCCAAGCGCTTTGGCTTCCTCCCAATGTCTAAAATCATGACTGTAAGATCATGTATATGTGTATTTTGTACATATGAATATTTTTATATTTGTGTTTTATGGTATTTTTTCTACAATGTACTGTATTTTTATTCTGTTTTTTTTTTTTTTTTTCATTTTTGTACTCTTGTTTTGACAATTGACAGTTTCAATTTCCTACTCGTGGGACTGACAAAGTATTATCTTATCTTATCTTATTTTACACTGTACTTTTAGTTATACCTGCAGTCAATTTAGATTGTTAGTGTGAATGTTCTCTCTGGAGTTGCCACATACCTGGAATATACTTTCTGTGTAACAAAGCTTCTATAATGCATCCCGCCCAAGTATTAAAGTTAAAAAAATCCCTTTTTTACTTTGTTCTCATGTGTTAGATAATTTTTTTCTAACTCTGCTGAATGTGACAAGGGACAGGCAAATGTAAGACAATCTCAAAAGGTTGTTAATTGTTATCACACATGGAACTGCAATTACTTAAAGTACTACATTAAAAGTGAGTGCTAATAAAAGCTATCCACATTGTAGATGTTACCGTAGAAATTAGACAAATACACAATTCTCAGGTATTCCTAATATTTCTATCAAAGACACAACTTGAAATGACACTCATCAAATTACATTTGTTGTGAATAAGTAAAATCACTAAACTAAAAGGTAAGCATGCTCTGAAAAAGGGACAGCATAGAACTCATCCATTCATTTTCCTCCACTTATCCGGAGTTGGGTCACGGGGGTAGAAGCGTAAGTAGGGATGCCCAGACTTCCCTCTCAGGCACTTGCGCCAGATCCCCCTGGGGGACCCCAGGGTGTTTCCAGGGAAACATCATCCCTCCAGCGTGTCCTGGGTCTTCCCCGGGGCCTCCTCCCAGTGGGACGTGGCCAGAACATCTCACCAGGGAGGCGTCCAAGAGGCATCCTCAACTGGCTCCTCTCAACATGAAGGAGCAGCAGCTCTACTCTGAGTTCCTCCCGGATGACTGAGCTTCTCACCCTATCTCTAAGGGAGAGCCCAGACACCCTACGGAGAAAACTCCTTTTGGCAGCTAGTATCTGTGACCTCGTTCTTACATTCATGACCCAAAAAGAAATTAACTAAAATTATTGAAATAAAAAATTATTTTATTATAATCAAATGGATATTATAATGGGACAAACAAGCATTTCTGATTGAAACTTCAAACTCTTTAGATGACGAAAAACCTTTGATGACTAATGGCCACAAAGTCCAAACACTGACACAAACAATTGGGAAAAATCATTACCGTTATTTCAACCCTAATTGGTATCTCATAAAAAAAGCAGTTCAACCAAAGATGAGGACTGAGAACATTTATTGGTTAAGATAGCATTTCACAGGTGCAGTTAATAAGTTGAATTTTTTATTACCAGTTTTACTTTGTACAATAGCAGATCCCCTGGGTAAACATGTCTAATGCTTGCTTCTGTTCAGTCAGAGTGGAAGACACGCAAATCAATTAACTAAAAATGGTCAGTTGTCTGTTATATTGAATAGAATTGAGCTTTGTGTTGTAAAATAAATTAGTAACATATTTATCAGAAAACTCTTCACATACAATTTGCATCAAGTTACATCTTTTAACAGCAAGATCTCAGTGCAAATGCCTTTGTAAATGAAAAGATCCTTGTCAGTACCGACAAAATTATTGACATAGAGTTGCAAAAAACTCCCCAAATAAAGTTTCATCTAGTTTTTGACAGTTGTGGAACTAAAATGATTTGGATTTAAGGTAAGAGAAGACTAAATATTAGTCCAGATCCATGACCAGTCTTCCAAACACTTCACATTTTTATTGTGACAGTTAGCTTGATATACAGTACTAAATATCTATTTCTCAAGCAGCAATGAGTTAAACAAGGAAAAAAAAAACATTCACTCAAGTATCTAAAACACATTTTTAAATACTACTGACAAAGAAATGAAAAAAAAAAAGAATAAGAATGCTGGTCATTAAATAAATGATGTTAATAAAATCTAATAAAGTCTTTCTTTAAGGAACCCACAAACAAGCAGTGATATGTCTGTTTGCAGTTCCTGCCACTTTCATGTGTACCTCAAAAAGAAGAGACTACAACATGAAACATATAACACCAAAAAATATTCAAAGTTTATCAGGAGTTACCACTTCTGGTGAATGAGAATGTTGGAATTTAACAAAAAAAAAAAAAGAAGGAAAAAATTGTTTTTACTCTTAATAAATCTGCCTATTTTTAGTTGATGGAGTATTGTTTTGAGATGATACACAGCAGTAGCGTTTTGAAAGGTGATTTCCTTTCCAGGTTCCCCTTTCCTCATGAACACTGCAGCCTGTCTACTGACACAACATAATCATAAAACCATCCAACTGCAGTTTTCCTTGTGAGAAGGAGACAAAGACTGGAACAAATGTTCAGCCCTGAATATGGACAAAATCACAGTTTAATTATATTGAATGATCTCGGTAAAAGGCAAAATATAAGAACAAATTTGCATTGGTAGGTAAAAATCCCATATTTCTACCAGCATTCCAAACCCCATCCTACCAGTTCATTCATTATCATGTTCCAATCACTTAATGGCATGCAAATGTAATTCATCAAAGTATAGGAGTGTTCTTACCTGAAACTGAACAGCAATGACCAAACAAATCCAGAAAACCAGTGTCACCTGTCTGCTTCTTTGTCTTCAAACTAATCAGTGACAGCTTAAACTAAAAAAATAAACCTGCATAATACTATGCTACGAGTCATCCGATTGTTCCCTTGTGTACACTACCTGACCTTTTAGTGCACATCCTATATTCAATGTGTTAAAGGTACAGTGTTTTAACAATGCTGTGCTATCTGAAAACATCCAAGAAGTACTGTGTCAGTATTCCTGCCTCCAAGCACATTGCTTCTATTCCCCGTGTTTGTTGTGGCTGCATTTTTTTTTTCCTTTTCTTCTCATGTGATTGTTGCAGCCATTTTCCCTCACAGACCATAGCGGCTTGGTGACCCCTCCCTACATGCTCCTTCTTCATTAACTACTTATAATTATCTGACACACTAGGTATTTGGTTAGTGCCTGGGACCTGTCAGTGAGTCTAATAAAGCACAAGCATGAAATAATCACACATTGCTATTGGTGACAAACCATTTTTGCCCCCACTCTGTGGCTTTTGTCAGTAGTGTTTAAAATTTGCTTGGGACTTTAAAATTAAGCTTTGATCTGTTTAATGTGAGTGAGGTTTAGACTTCTAAAACTTCCTATGGCTGTTTCATATCATGAAAAGTTACAGAAATACTCTGAGATAAAATAGATGAAACTCGAACCTTTAAAAGGTCTTACAAAATATTTAAATTTCAATTAGGTTTGCTATTTCTCTGAAGGAGTGTCTATACTAAGCACTGTGACTGTGTTAGTCGCAGCTATGAAATGAATATGTACTCAATCGTTGCCTCATCTTCTGCCTGCAGAGAGTAATCTTGTCAGCTGGACAGACATGGAAGTAGGCAAAACCTTGCTTTACACGTCCAGGTCATCTGGCCTTGCTCTGCTCATCCTGCTGCTGGCACGGCTACAAGGCCTGGCATCAATTAAAGCCAAAGGTTGAAGATCATGTCCTACTGATGAAGGAAGTTTCTTTTGCTCATGTGTATCGTCAGGAAAGTCAAAGGCTTGCACATGGGAGTTTGAAATAGTGCTTCCCGCACCATTTTGGCCAAGCCGGTTCTGCTCTGTAGAGTAATTCGCCCAGTTCTGCTCATTGGCCTGTTTATTATAATTTCTGCATGAACTGGTTCCCCGCTCCCCAGTGGCCAGCTTGTAGCCTGGGGGGGACAGAGGTGATAGGGGAGCAGTTGGTGAGGAACAGCCATTATAGTAAGCATACTTTGTTGTAGACAGTTCTTTAGGGGTGGGACTCAAAGTGCCTCCACTGGCATAGAGTGCAGGCTGTTGTTTCCCCTTTACACGATCTTTAATTCTCTTAAAAAAAACATAGAAAAGCTCGATGATATTAAGCAACAGAGAAACTAGAGAGACAACCAGCATGAAGATGATGAAAACAGTCTTCTCTGTTGGACGGGACAGAAAACAGTCCACCCTGTGTGGGCATGGAGAACGCTCACATGTGTAGACCGCAGACAACGTGAAGCCATACATATACCACTGGATCACCAAGAAACCCACCTCAAACAGAGATTTAAAAAAAATGCTAACTATGTAGGTTCTAAGTAGGGCACCCTTCATCTTCACTTTGCCGTGCTCTTCAATCCCATACTTCATTTTTTTCATCTCAATTTTCTTCAGTGGTAAGTCAACATCGCCTCCATCATTTTGTACGGCTTTAAGTTCTTCTTCCTTTCTGTTGAGTTTCTGCTCTTTCCTGTGCAGATAGAAAACATGAGCCAGATACAGGAGCGTCGGTGTTGACACAAAGATGATCTGAAGGACCCAGAAACGAACATGGGAGATGGGGAAAGATTTGTCGTAGCAGACATTTTCACAACCAGGTTGCTGGGTGTTACATTTGAAAGCAGATTGTTCATCTCCCCAGGCTGATTCCACCGCAGTACCCAGCACCAGGATCCTGAAGATGAAGAGAACCGACAGCCAGACCTTTCCTCCAGCGGTGGAGTAGGCCTGAACCTTGTCCAGAAGACGACCCAATGCACTCCAATCACCCATTCTTCGGGAGAGTGAGCTGGAACAGAAGCAGTTGTGAATATGTTACTGTGAACAAATAATTGGCTCAATCATAATTGATCCGATTGTGATTCATCATAAACTCTCCCTAGAATTCTTCAAATGTCAGTTTTAACATTACCTGTTAAAAAAAATTATTAAGCACCTTTAGCAATCAAATTTGTAACCGGTAAATTAAAAAATAGTCAATACATCAGCCCCACACTGTATTGATGTTAAGAGAGTTTCACATTTTGACGTTAGAAATATTGCATCTTTTGTTACAGATAATCAAACACACACTAAAGGAATGCTAGATTATTGCATTTTAGGCAATAAAATGTTTATTTTAGTTTCTTTAAAATTTTTTGGCTAGTAGCATTTTTATGTGATAGTGGCCATACAGGAAAGTGGGCTATGAGAGGGGGGGACATGCAGCAAAGGTCAACAGGACTTTGTGACAGACTGAGGCCTTCCTATGTAGGTCATGTGGCACTGCAGCAACTCATGTGTTTTTAATATTTTGTAAAATAAGCTTAATTCTGTTTTTTTAGTATTATTATTTTAGCTGAACACTTGGTTACTAAAACAATTGTTAGCTGCAGCCCTAATGGTACATGAACAGTACGATGCAAGAGAATTCTGTGGTTAATCAATTTTGACAGCTTACGGGGAAATCCTTTAACCTAGTTTATTTTTTACATAAGTTGTATTTTACGTTTTTCTTCTTTTCGGTGGAGCAAAACATAAATGTTTGATGCAATGCACAAAATAATTCAATTGCTTAGAGAAGGAGCAAGAAGCACTTCTGTCCTTCTCTGCAACACTACACATGTACTTCAGGCAGGGTGCTAAAATCCTTGAAACTTCTAAACTCTTTAAATCTTTAGCATTTTTCTAAACCCCAAAAATCATAATGTTTGCAGTATGAGTAAGAATCTTCTCAGACAGAATACTACGCTAAATAACATTCCTGAGATTTGAAAAACTTAAACTTACTATAGGATTTTTTTTTTTTTCCCATGCTTTTCAAATCTGTCATGTGAGCGGTTTAGACTTGGTTTAGTATGTGTGCCAAAGTTTAACTCCCTGTCCTTAGATGCATTGGGCAAGAAGGTCTCCACTTCAGATGCCAAAGCAAAAACTCGGCAAACCCAAGAGCCATTAAGGTTCAACAGTTTTTCCTTATGGGAAGGGAAGTTAAATGGACAAAAATGACAAAGCTGGGGACACAAATAGAGAACATCAAAGAATAAAAGAAAAGCTTATTTATAACGTTTTATTTGACAAGTTCTACAGGATGATTAAAAAAGAAATGGTGATGTGTGCCTGAAGCAGGCAGGGCAGGGCAGTTAAATTGCTCACAGTGTGAAAGCAATAAATCAACTTCCTGATTACACAGAACTTTTGCATTTCTGTTTTTCCTTTGGAAAAAATACCAGACTTTATCCTATAATTATGCTTTCATCTCTCTAAAATAAAAAAGCCATTTGTAACTAATTATTGTGTGTATTAAATGAGCAAGTCTTACACACATGACTTCAATCCTAAGTGAGCTTCTCACTAAGAAGTCCTGAAAAGATCTTTAAAAGCAGGTTTTCACATTTGTTGGACTTTAAGAAAAATTACATATATATATATTTTTTGCCCCTAACCCCTTGAAAGACAAAATCTATCTGCCTTGCAATAACACCTAAAAGAAAATACTCTTTTAAAATAACTATGTGATAAATGTAAGTTTATTACAGGTTTTTCCATTACACTTTTACCAACTGAAACCATGTTTGTCCACTCCACAGCCTGGAGTAAAAAGAACAAATCCAATTCCTTAATTAGAAAATGACCTGTAGTCTAATCCTCATGAAGCAAAATGAAATGCATGTGCTCTCACTTACTGCACATTAAGTTTTTCCCCAGTGCTCCAAAAACTGGCATTTCAGTTCCAAACAAGTCAAAAAGTAATGAGGAGCTGAGGACAATAACGTCTGTGTGATTATTATCCCGCCACTTTCTACATGGCTGAGTCTGTCATGCAGAAATAAGCAGAACAATAGGCTGCAGTCCACAGAACTGGACTGGAAAAACTGAACCTCTCTGCTGCTCCTCTGCATACTTTCTACTGCGGCTGGAGCCCCAAATGGTCAAGTCCTGGGCAAAACCCTCCATCTCATTTGGTAACTGAACGCTCTTTAATAAGCGAGGAGAGAGTCCTTTTAAATGTTCAACAGACACTTCTTTAGAGGGTGGGGGTCCAGTTCTATTTCAAGACGTCTTCTAGGGTTAAACATAAATACTAAAAAAAAAACAAGCCTTTCTATAAAACGATTTTGTTAAAGTTGGAAAATTTTAACAGGAGCCTGGAAAAATTGCCCATCTATTTCTAACGCCTGCTCTCATAGTTTTCTGTTTGTTTTTCCAAACCAAAGGCTTTGGTTCCACTTGATCTTACCTGCAGGGTTACGGAAGGCGGCCCGGCGGGACTTTCTTCGCCTATGGAAAAAAACCCTTCCTTTTCACGATCGGAATCCGGAGTAAAAAGTGAGCTGAACTCCTCAAACTTCCCTTATAAGAGTCAGTCAGAAAAGTTCTAGTCACCTGATCTCTACGTCAAAACACGAAGCCCCTGGAAGCTGGAAGCGGAGGGGCCAAAACTACCCCCAAAACTTCAGGGCAGCTCCTCTCTGTCCGAACCAACATCCCTCCCAAAGCCCGGTTTAATCTGCTGTGTCACAAATAAGCCGCATGCTGGCAGAACAATTAATTCTCTCTTTCTTAAAATTACATTTTATCAGAGTATAAAACATTTGAACAATAAAGAATAAATGAGGACAGTAACGGAATGAGTGAGAATCTGTCTCTACAATTTGAAAACAGTCCTGTCTTGTTCTCAGTGTTTCACAGTTTAGAGTTATGAGCCTTATTCATACAACAGTTTTGCTCAAACATCTTTTGAAAAAGTACAACTCAAAACTACAGGCGGTGAACTGTGAACTTTAGCAGTGCATAGCGCCACCTTGTGATGGTCCTTCATTATGGAAATCGCATTAAACGGTGTTTTTTGAGCAGTTTTTTTTTAAACAGACATAGGCCTACTTGTCTACTTTGTATTTTTGCATTGACAAAAATACAAAAGATGTATCGCCATCTTTTGTAGATCAAATTCAATTCAAAAATACTTCTTAATACTTATTTAAAAAGTTTTAAAAAATGGAAAATATCCCAGACTCTTAAGAATCATCAATTACTTTTTGTTGATCTTTCCTTGGCCTCAAATATGATATTGAGACTCTATACAAGAGGGAATCAATATTTATTCCTTAACTTTGTCTTGATGTCATACCCACAACTTGTCTTAAGAAAGTCCTGTCTGTCATTGCATCTGATGTGGTTCCAGTGATAAACTGATTCCTCTCATCAGGTGTTTTTTGCTCCAGGCTTTAAAATCAGCAGTTATCAAACCACTGATAAAGAAGAACAATCTGGACAAATCACTACTGCAGAATTATAGGCCAACCTCCAACCTCCCATTCATCAGTAAAGTTATTAAAAAGTCTGTTTAAACAGTTGAATAGCTTACTAACTATAACCAACCGTTTTGACGTCTTTCAGGCTGATTTTTGTGTTCATCACAGAACAGAGACTGGCCTGGTCAAAGTGTTCAGTGAGACCCACATAAATATAAACTGTGGAAGAACCACAGTGACGGTTCTGTTGGACCTCAGTGCAGCTTTTGACACTGTTGACCATGACATATTACTGACGTGACTGGAGAGCTGGTAAGATTCTCTGGTTCAGAACTCAACTGGTTCAATCTTACAAAAAGAACAGGGATTTCTTATTCCTCCATGGAAAAACAGCATCCATGACGTTAAGCCTCATACTGTATGAACAGGAAAACAGCATGAGTTGGGGTAAGCCAAGTTTGATTCTAGTTGGCATCACTTTGGTTCCTGGATACCTTCCTCTTGATCTGGGACTTAAGGAAGCCCCTTCTTGACAGTTTTGCTGCAGTCCTTGTCAGTCATCTTTGGGTCAAACTGCACAGCAGCAGCTGAAAAACACAAAAATAAGAGTGAGCAAGGCGCCGATTTGGGCCGATTAGAAAAGCGATAAAAAAACATTTGAAAAGTTTTGAAACACATGGAAATATTAAGTAATATACTGTTAAAGATTTGAGAACAAACACAGACACCATATGGTTCCCCTTGTACATTCACAGTTAAATTAATAAGGACGGACCAATGGATATTGGTGTGTCCTTATTATATGTCAACTAACATTTAGCTTAATCTTAGACGACATACATAATCACACATTAACCTATCAAGCTGCTGCATAGGCAGAAAACAATGCAGTTATTTTTTAATAAACAGTTAAATTAAAAGTAATAGCGCCCATCTAACTGCAAAAATGTTCAGAGTAGAATTAAATTTGGAAGCCGGTTGCAAACAAGTCAGCAGCAAAGTGGCTGTGTAGTTGAGACATAGCACTAGTGTAATGAAGGGGAGGTAGACAGCTCCATTGCTTATAGTGACGTGTAGATGTTTTTGTGACAACACATTATGCACAGTCAGTAATAATATTTACAGACAAGGAAGAAAATGTACAGAAACACTATATGTTGAGTACAAATCACTGTCCTCAACATGTAGCGCTTAATTTAAAGCTTGACAAACCCCCAGTCAATAATAAAATGCTCCCACCCAGAGTTTGAAGAGCTCACCCTCCTCCCACCAACATGGGTGCGACAAACAGCGTAGATTGATTCAACATTGATCAGAGGTTGGCATGTGAGTCATTAGAATTCGACCACAAAACAAGATTGATTCAATGACATTTTTGCAACATTAGTTAACTGGCTAGAATGATTGTTTGGTTTATTCACCATAAATTGTCGACCTTAACCAAAAATCAACCTTTTTGACCGTAATTCAACATTTAATTAATCTGGGTTGACTTCCTCCTTTCATGTGATCCAGACATTGTTTTCTTTCCACCCGTAACTTCAGTTTTTCTTTTGAGTGACCCAAGTTTAAGCCACCTATCCATTATCATTTTTAAACACAATTCTCTGGTAAGCTAACTGTATGTCGCACTTTGAGCTCACATCATGGCAAATAAACGGTCGTTTACATACAGTACCTAGGGGACCACTTAGGGGCCCTATGAACCACTAGAGGCCTGGAGACCAGATTTTGAGAAAGCCCCTGTGTTGTAACTTCGACATCCAAAATGGTGGGACTGGTCACCTTTTAGGCATTTGTGCTACTAAAGAGTACAACTACAACAAAACAAATTATTTTAAATGTACAGTAAAGGTATTTTTGGAGATATATGTTTGACTTGTTGAATACAGAAAATTCTTTGTAATCACATGTTCAGTAGAGTGAGACGAAAATAGGCACCAGCACCCCTCCCCGCCCCACTGGGGACAAAGGTGTTAGAAAATGGATGGATGCAACTAAAATGTCCGTTTTGAAAGAAGCTAAATGTTTTCTGACTGAGATTTTGAGGCAATACACCTTTATTCAGTTGCAACTTCATAAATGTTTTAGAAAGATTTTCAAAAGTGGATACTGTACAAGAAATCTATTCCATCTTTAAGTTTTAATGGAATAAAATCTGGTCTTGTAACAGGGGATGAAGAGTTAAATTATTATATATTTAATCCTCTGGCTAAGTTTTATTCACAAATACTGCTTTCTAAAAATTACCTCCATTTTTAAAGTGAAAGAATTTTATTTAAGAGAGTGCTTAAACGTTGCAACAACACAAAAGCCCAATTTGTATGTTAATATCTTAATTTCAAAAATTGTATTTGTCTTGCATTTGTGACATTTTGTTTTACTTTCCTCACAGTTAGTTTGTGACTATTCTTTTTATTTCTTCTTTTTTTTAATCATATCAACTTTTTTATTACTAATGTGTGCCTTGTCATGCTATTTTCTTTTAATTTTAATTTTCTATAAAGACTGGAAAAAAAGAACAAAATATTTCCATAAATCCACCTTTTAACTCCTAACGTCACATGCAGCAATGAATTGTGGGTAATACACTTCGCCGAAGTCGAGAAGGAGTCCGTAAAAATGCAATGCGGACTTCGCTTAATGGCGGAAATAGTTCCCAAAATGGGCGGGGCGAAGGGCGGATGGGGAGAATGTGGGACACACTACGCACTCAAACCCTTCAACATGAACGAGCATCTGAAGTACACATGGGCGGAACGAGGGTAGGAGTGCGAATATTGGGACAGGACCGAAGACTGATGTCGACCAAACTTTGTGGCCTTCCACGAAGAACTGTGCCTTTTCTTTTCGTAACTGAAACAGAAAGAAAGAAACAAAAAAGAGACTGATGTGAATCTTTTCAAGATGACACAGGACCTTAAATTAATGGAAAACCCCTAACACTGCTTTTATGAGAACTCCACTGAACTATTAGCTTAATTTTATTTATGTGTTATTTTTCCTTAATCCTTCATTCATCTTATCCCTTTCTTTTTTAAAAACTTTGTGGGAGATGCAAACCATCCTACCCACAAACTGTTCAGTGTCCTGCCCTCCGGAAAAAGATACAGAAGCCTCTGCTCCCGCACCACCAGACTCTCCAACAGTTTCATCCATCAGGCTGTGAGGATGCTGAACTCCCTCCCCTCAGCATCAAAGTGGCCAAGAAGATGAAGAAGAACCCAGAACCTTGCACAACTGCCCTTCCTCCTAAACCAGAGGGCAAACTCTGCACTTCTGCCACTTTTTAGTTGTATATCTTTT
>CAEFZY010028631.1:0-27523 GCA_903066815.1 Brachyrhaphis roseni | reverse complement strand
TATATATATATATATAAATCTCGTCTCTCACTTCCAGAAAGCAGCAGTAAAAGGCATCACTCAGGTGGTCGTCTCCCGGATCACCATGGCAGCACCAGGAATGAGTATGAAACACAGTCGCTTCTTCTTTATCGCCATCATGTTGAGATTTATTCCCCTTTCCTGTCTTGACTCCCTTTACTTCCTCTCCTAGTCATCCTCCCTATCATCATGCAGAGGCTGGAAAAGTACAAGTTCATGCAGGTCAGATCGTTTGTCTCCATCAGTGTGCTAATGTCAGGTAAATGTGTCCGCCCATCCTCACGTCGCTTTCCGCCCGTTAACAGAGAATCACGTTTCTTCACGGACCAATTCAGGTCATGCTGGTGGGAGTCTTGTGAGTACAGAAGGTCACAGGGTCACATTAGTTTTAATAGCTTCCACAGTTTTTAAGTGGTGACTTGTATATTTTCTTTCCTTTAAAAGTCTGATCTTCATGGTGCCGGCGGCCTGCTCCCTCTTCCCTCAGCGATGGTAATGAAAATATCCCGTTCTTTCACCTGCTGCATATTCAAACACCTCATCTCACGCAGGTTTTCCTCTGTCCCTTTTGACTTTATGTCTGATTGAGTCAAACAAGTTGGAAATGGGGAGAGAAAATTATAACCTGTGAGCTGTTAAAGATGCCAAGCAAGTCTTGAGTCAAGGCCTCGTGATTTTCCTTTAATATTGTCACTTAATGACAATATTTAGGGTTCTAATGCGATCTGGAAAAAATCTGAATGCAGTATTTTCTAGAGCTGGACTAGTTTATTCTTTCTTTGAATAGAGTAGAATAAAATATTTCTATATTAATGCCAGAGTGGGGAAATGTACTTGTTACAGCAGCACAGAAACAAAATAGACTCCCGCTGAATATAGAAATATCTAAAAATAATATAAACAACTGTATAGTTTATTCCTTTCTTGCACCTCCATATTCTTTTTCACTGTCCTTTCACTTTCTCTTACTCTTTTGCTTTCTTTCACACTTTTTTCTTTCACTATTTTGCTCTCTTTCCTTCTCTCGTTTGCTCTTTCACTCTCTAATTTTTTTCCATCCTGTGCCCGTCGCAATAATTTTAATAAAATCCCTTTCCCCCCCCAACAATTCTTCGATTAATATACTTTGACTTATTTTAATCCTCTCTGCAGTATTTTGTGAAGCTCTGAAACTGATCTCTCCATCACTCAAACTGTATTGCATCTTAAAGTCTTCAGACCAGCAAAGAAACTCCCAAATTAAAATGTCTGCTAAATGTTATTGAGCAGTCCAGATGTTTTTCTCGCTGCATTCATGTGGATTTACTTGGATGACTAAACAGTCGTAAAACTGCTCCTGCTGTCTGGCAAGCAGATGGTTTTTATGACCTGCAAACAAATCTATAAATCCCTGTTATCTGACTTCAGATGCTGAAATAAAATGTCTGCAAGTAAATAATAACGGGGAGTTGAGCTGTGAGCAGAGAAGTGAGCGTCAAATAGTTAAAAACAGTGAGCTAAAATCTTTCGGATTATCTTACGGGACACATGCTTGCAAAAGATTTTATAATTGGGCTGTAATAAAACTTTGACAGCTGAGAAAAGTTTAATTCCTTCTCTGAAGACACTCAGTGACCCTTAAATTTTTTAAACAGTTTGCTTTTTTTAAATGTGTGGGAGAAATCGAATCGAGCAAATAATTTAGGAGCTACGATCAGAAATTCACTATCGCTCTTTAAACATTAATCAAAGTGTAAATATAGGCCAGAACCAAACAAAGAAGTGTATTTATTAAGAATAATTAATTTAGGAATTGTTTTTCAAGCAGCTTCACTTTATATCTTGGATATTTAAGATAAATTTGAATCTGGTTTTGAATCCAATAAGAAAGAAAAGTCACTCATTAATATTTATGAGGTGTAAAAAAAAGTTGATAAATAAATAATAGTAATTATTATAAAATAATAATTATAATAATTGCTACTACTACTATTATTATTATTATTATTATTATAAGAATTATTAACAATAACAATAATATTGTTAATACTATTCTAATAATAATTTTCAACAATGTAAAAAATATACTATTAATAATAATTATTATTTTAACGCCATTATTATTAATTATATCATAGATAAATAATATAATAGCAACAATTACAAAGATAATTTAGATATTGATGATGAGAAAAATAATGATATAATAATTGTAATCATGACAATTGTCTGTTATAATTATATCAACAATAATAATAATTGAGATATAAGGACAATGATTATGAGGTAAAAGTTGTCATCAGTTATTACTATAAAATGATATAGTTTTAATATAAGTAGCAGTACTATTGATTATAATAAGAATGATAATGAAAGTAATTTATAAAATGGTAATTTTGATGCAACAATATGAATAATAATGGTGATTATAATACTGATATTGATTTAAAACATTTTATGTTTGTAAATCAGTTTAAACAGTATGTTTTCATTAACTAATCATGTTTTTTCTTTTTTTAATGTATTTTTTCTCCTGCAGCTCCATGGCCGTGTCGAAGCTGGAGCCTGAGCTCAGAGATGCCGTCGTGTCTCAATACGGAGACAAAGTCCAGCTAGTTTACTTCAACAAAGGCCTCTGAGGGTCAGAGGGCAGCTTGCTGTTTCTACTGTCACACACTGCATGGGCTGCTTCAGTCAGCGCTTTCCCAAAGCACGCCGCCATTTTTTAATCATTAATCTAAAAGAATTTATAGGTGTATTTCATTTCAGAGTCTGCTTCTTGTCCGTCGTATTCAGATTTTCTTTGTCACCAATCCCTTCTCTGTAGAGAGGACAGCTGTTCTGAAACCAAACGATTTCAACTCAGGAACGCAGTGTTACTTTGTCTTTGTATATCTTTTCTTTGTTGTATAATGAGCCGCCGGTGTCCTGATCCTCGCTACAGCCTGTGCCTTTTACAGAGCAACAGGAGCAATGCTGCCAAACTCAAGTTATTTGTTTTTAACGTTAAAAAACATTGGCTTCACTGTGGAACCATAAAATGCCTTTATGAACACGATGAGTCTACTCTAGTTCACGTAAAGTTGAATAAATGCACACGGATTTACCTGGGCTGTAAGTGCGTTGCCTTTCTGACAACAGTTGCATCAAGTCCCCCTCATTTTCTTTATTTTGATTAGATTATTTTCTACATCTAGTGCAGGGGCGAGCAATCCTGGTCCTCGAGGGCCGGTGTCCTGCAACTCTTGTCACCTGAGTGACCTGAATCACCTCCTAAGTGCAGTCAAGTGCTCCAGAGTCCTGCTAATGACCTCATTATTTGACTCAGGTGTGTTGAAGTGGAGACACATATAAAAGTTGCAGGAGACCGGCCCTTGAGGCCTGGAGTTGCCCACCCTTGTTAGTGGAAGCTGCTGCCCTCTTGTGCCAGAAAGGAGTAATGCTGGAGATTTGCTGTTTGATTTGAAATGGTTGCCAACAGACGGTTTAACTCAGCATGAACTGTAATAAAACCCACAGTTTTAAAACTTGAGCGCTTCAGAGTGGTGTTTTCAGAAGCTTAAATAGTAAATACTCTTGTGTTTTTTCCCCTTGCACTAAGATAAATTAATAAATGATGACTTATTATGCTACACTTCCTTGAATAGGTTATGACATATCTGTGGGCTATAAAAAATGTTTTGTTTTGGGGTTTTTTCAGAAAGTTATTCTTAGATGATGAGATTTCAGTCTTGTCAGATCTGCCTATTTTGAGCTGTTTTAGGGCGTCTTGTCTCTTTAAATCCAAATATGTTGCTGCTGGTCATGCCCCAAAATTCAACATTTACACTCACAACAAAATGGCTGCAAACTATGGTGGCAAATTAGGGCCATTGTAGAAAGAAAATAAATAAATAAATGCATACATTTCCACCAAAAGATTAATCTTAGACGTTTTCAAGAAAATTTTTGGGCATTTCTGAGTTTGAAAAGTCAAAAATATATTAGAAAAAAAAGTCTTGAGTAATCTCAGAAATTTTCTAGAATTTCTTTTTTTTTTTTTAATTTCCGAGTTTCAAAAAATTTTAAACTTTTGACACTGAAATTCCCAAGGCTTTTTTTTTTTTTCTACAAAATTGAGACATTTTAACTGTACATCTTTGAAAAGCAGAAGTGGAGCCCTCTGCACAACCAACAAGAATGCAACACTTGATTTCAAAATGGTAGTTCAACAACAAAACACTTATCTTCTCCAGCTGCCACTGTACAGAGCATACAGCGATAAAACCAGCTTCAACAAACATATAGGAGCTTTGCATGGGTTGCTAGGTAACAGGTTGGTTTGCTGGGGTTGCTAGGTAACGGTGCAGCGCCCATTGACTCTGACTTAACATATGCTTAGAAATCTGGAGCTGTTTGAAATGGCTCATTTTTCAGACATCAAAAAACATGAACTTACTGCTAAACAAGCTGCTGGGTGTCTATTTTAAGTCCTTGATCAGTTTTTAGAAGCAGGTCAAGCTGCTTTGCTGTTCAGTTTTATCAAAGCATTACAAAAAGGTAATATTAAGTGGTATTCATTTGTTTAAGTGAGTAAGTTTCTCATAATAAAATGCAGAAATCAATCTCTGAAAAAGATTTATGTAATGCTCATCCAGGAAAAAAGATTTCACAGGAAATCTGATTAATTCATGGCTTTATCTGCTCTTGCAACTTTTACTGCTTTAATTTATTTTCTTCGTACTTTAACTCCTATTGACTCCATAAAGGGAACGTTAGTGTGTGGAAGCTGCTACATTATTTGAACATTTTCCCTTTTATATAATAAAAAGGACTTTTCATGTAAAATTAACCTTATTTACTGAGACACTGCTGGAAAGATAAAGGTGCTTTTGTCATGATCATGAAATACTTTTTGCAAGTTCCTGAAAAGGTTTTGTAAGATCTTTTAAAATTCACTGAGGATCTTGCTTAAGTACCTGTTGAGCAAGCTCGAAAAAATAAGCTTGGATCTCACAAAAATAACAAATCTTGTAATGTTTTTGCTGGAGCTCACAAAAGTAGCTCAGAATTTCACAAAAGTAACTTGGTATTTTGGAAAAGTCCATAGGAGGATGCAAATAAAAGTCAGATTCTTGTAAAACCTTTGTGGCACCTTGCTAAAGTAATTCAGGGAGCTCTCCGTTTTAAGACTTCACAAGGGAACTTTGGATCTTGGAAAAGTGTCTTGGGAGCTCAAAAAACTAACAGAATCTCCTAAAACTTTTGCAGGAGTGCCCAAAAGTAAAACTTGAAAAAGTAGCTGAGAATCCAGACTCTATTTCATTCTCAAAAATTAACAGTTTGGCTCCAACAAGGTAATTCCCAAAGAGGTATTAACCTAAAACTTGGCTTCCAGGCGGATGAATGATGATGTGTATTACATGTTCTGTCAGGGTTTGTTAAACTTTTTTTCTCATTTCTTAGATTTCTATTCATTTGATTTATACTGTGCATATTATCTAACCTAGAAGTGACTTCTTTTGCCCTCAAAGGGACAATTTTCCTGTCTTAAAGTAATATGCTGTTACAATTAAGTACAAACATTTTGGAGGGAAGTTTGTAGAAAAGCAACAAATATTTTCTACAATTCTACAATCCAGGTAAACTAAATTGTTAAGACCATTCAAGAATTACAAGAGAGTGGTATTAAACTTTAGTTGCTTTTGGTTTAAATGTTTCTGTTATACTTGAAAAAATAAAGATTTAAGTCCTGTAAAAGTGCCTTAAACATGGACAGTTTCTTGTTATAATTAAACATGGCAACTGCTTAGGACCTCCAAGCCACAAGGGGGCCCCAAAGCTGCATGTTCAGCATCCAAAACATTAAAATACCCTGTCTTTATATGTAGTTATCTATTTGTTGCATCTTTTACATGTTCGAAAAACAAAGCATGCAAATAAAACTTGATAGTTTTGTGGTTTTTTTGTGCTTTTTGCGTTATCAGGTTATTTGTTGGACGCATTTGTTGGTGATGTTGACTGGATAATTGGTTGCTAAGCACCTTTTTTTATTTTGCTTTTTATTTTCATTTAGCTGGCAGGAATCTATTCTTTATTTACTGAGCTAAAGTGTCACATTATATATAGAAAAGAAAAAAAAGTAAATTTTCACTAAATAACTCAGAAATATTTGGAGATTATTGTCAGAATTATTCTAGAGTTTCAACAGGTGAACATTTTCACTTTTTGAAACTCAAGTAAAAGTAAAAAGTATTTGGTAAAACATCTACTCAAGTACTGGTAATTGATCAATTGATCAATTATTTAATATTTAAAGATGGACCAAAATTTTGGTATTTTGAGGATAAACTAATAATTCTGACAAGTAACAAAAAATAACAAAATCAAGCAAAAGAAATCAGTTTCTTTCAATAAAAAAACGTATGAAACTGTAACAAAAACTGCAGGTGTGTGTCTGTGTTTGGTGAATTTTTGATTAAAACATTCACCAAACTTTTCGCAATGTTCTTCATTCAGTGAATTTTTACAATGGGTAGACAACACAGAAATTTTACTAGAGTAAGAGTAGCGATACTTAATAAAAAATACTCAAGCTAAAAGTGAAAAGTACAGCGTAATAAAAACATATACGAGTAAGTGTAACTAGTTACTACCCAACTGTTCACATTCAGTGGTTAATATTATTGTAGGTCAGATCCAAGTTATGATGGAAAAATTGACCTTTTCTTCTCATCGTGTGGGAGACAGCGCCCTCTGCCGGTAGTCCTTATGGCCAGCGGGGAGGAGCCGCAGATTAACAGAACCTCCTCGATCCCTGAAGTCAAAACACTCCGGGCAGACAGACATTTGCTGACAGCAGTGCCAGAACGGGTCTCTGGTCTCACAGTGTAGCCTCTCTGTCATTACGGAGCCGAACCGGCCCGGTTGTTGTTGTTGTTGTTGTTGACGTGCGTGTCGGTGAAACCAGCGGAGGGAGGAAGTGCTGCCTCTGGATCTACTCCGCAACGCATCTGCGCAGACTGAGACGAAGAGGCTGAAGAAGAAAAAGAAGAAGAAGAAGAAGAAGAAGAAGAAGCCCCGCTGCAGTGTTTACCAAGATGCCGTTTTCCGTTAACGGCATCCTTTCTGCGCTCGCGCTACTGCTGCTGCTGTGGCGCGCGGAGGAGCTCGCGGAAGCGTGCAGCTGCGCTCCGGTGCATCCGCAACAGGCGTTCTGCAACGCCGATGTAGGTGAGTGCAGCTCTGTTGTTGTTGTGTTGTTGTTGTTTACGTGTTGCACCAGGGTGCCCGACAGCCGTCCGGAGCTGCTGCGGCTCTCCAGAGCCTCCCAGGCGGCTTGAAAGGCTGCCCTTGGCCGGTGGAAGCCGCTGGAAAGCCTGACGATGAGGGGGGTGTTGCTCCGTACGAGTCAAGGCCATGGCTCAGGCAGTTTGCACCACATTCAAGCTGCAGACTTGCATTCCTACGCAGATTTAATTTAGCCAATAATTGCCAACTGAAAAGAAAAAAGTTTAGCAATATTTTGGGAGAAAGAATAGTTATAAATATGCTTAAATGTGCATGAGGTAATTTCTAAATAAGGAATTAACACACATTTCCAAGAAAAGATTATATTAATTTGAACATAAACAGAAATCTAAGTCAGTGGCGTTGCTGGATGTAAAACTATCCCAGGCCAGGGCCGGATTTAAGAGGATGTGGGCCCTTGGGCTCAGTTTTGCTGCCCAGTGAACTCCATCAACCTCCACAGACACCAGATCTTAATCCAGTTGACTAACTTTGAGATATGGTGAAATGAGCCATTTGCGTCATGGAAGTGCGTCAGATTTACCCAGACAAGCTTCATAGTTGCAACAGATCGATCGTTGATTAAGCTTCAAAGTTTTCAGTCCGGGTTCTCGTGAAAATGAACTTTTCCCAAAATTACAGATGTTGTGTTTTCTTTGAACACAACATCATCAAACTGAATATTTACTGTAGAGGATCAGCAATGACATCAATGTGCTCCCAACACAAAACATAGACGACACAATGCAGAGAAAATTTATAGTTTAGCTTCAAGAGTATTTTTTGTCAAAAAACTTTCCTTTTTTCTTTGTTTTCTTCTTCAGCTCATTTGCTCATTCCTTAGCAAAAACCATAGTTTGCAGAGAGGCGTCAAGGGATTAAAATCAAGGTAAAGATGAAGGTAATGAGCAGGTACAAAAAGTATCAGTCAGAAGAAAAAGTTCCCGAGTCGTGAGGAATTTCAGAAAATATAAAATTGAACCCTATCAAAAATTAATAGGATGAAATGGAAAGTAGTCATAGAGGCTGAACAAACAATGAAGCAGCTGCAGGAATGTCCAACAAGTTCTGGTTGTTTTCTTCAATAACAACAATTTCCTGTTTTCTCCATATTTATGGAAAAATAGGGAAGAGATGCACCAACATGATGTGAAAGATTGAATATTAAAATCGAATCATGAGGTTGTTCAAGGACACCTTTGGTCTATCATTTTGTCAGAGGTGGTTACACCTTTGAGATCTAAAATGTATTATGATGCTTTTTAAAAATGTCAGTGTCAGATTTATTTGTGTTTAAATTAACAGCAGTTGACCAAGTTGCTTCACAGTTTACACCAACTATCACAACATAAAGAAAAGAATAAAACAATAAAAAAACAGAAACTCAGTGATATTAAGCAGCAACAAGAACACAAGTGGAGTAAAACAGCAACTCAAACTGTATTAAACTCCAGTGAAAATGTTAAAATATTAAAAATGGAAGCTCCTACTGTCTAATGTCAGAGGGCAGGTTGTTCCAAAGTTTAGAAGCCACAACCCAGGAAGAATCATAAGACTGAAGTAACTCAGAGAAATTTGGTGGTAAAAGCACATATAGGCATTTATATGGCACTCTGCTATGACAAAGTGGAGATATTTTCTTTCTTATGTCCACAAAAACCTTGAAAAGGTGGTGTTTCTTTGCAGATTGACTGAAGGTGACCTATTATGCTTCCTTGAACAGGTTAGGATAGATCTATAGGCTATACAAAATATGTTTGTTACATTTTTTTGCACAAACTTATTCTTGGATAATGAGATTTCAGTCTGGTCAGTTCTGCTTATGTTGAGCTCCTTTCAGATTGAGCTGTTTTAGGGCCTCTTGTTACTTTAATTCCAAATAAACTCCTGCTGGAAACGCCCCAACTCCATGTTTACACTTGCAATGGCTGCAACAGATGCACTATTATACAACCATATATGTTTGAAAAGCAGAAGTAGAGCCTCCTTCACACCCAAAAAAATGTAGCAAGTAGTTTCTGGTTGGTAAGTCAACAACAAAGCTCTTGTCTTTTCCAGCAGCCATTGTACATCGCACACAGTGGCTCAGCTGGGGTTGCTAGGTAACGGACTGAGTTTCCCTTCGGTTGCTAGGTAACGGGCTGGGCTTGTGCCTCCTGATTTGTGATGTCACATTCGAAAGGTTTTTGAAACTGCTCGTTTTCCAGACACCGAAGACATTAACTAATGTCCAAAGAGCAGCTGTATGGTTTTTTTTGTTTTTTTTTAAAGACTTTTGGCTGTTTTAAGAAGCAGTTGAGACCCAAATGGAACTAACAAAATGTTATATTTGCATATTTAAAGAAAATACTAAAGTCACACTTTCAGATGTATATGTTCTCATGGCAGTCTGACCTTCACTAGCAGTACTGTGGATAATTCCTTAGTCTTTTCTTATTCCTCTAAATTTTCCTTCTAAGCATTTAGACCTACTTTCCATCTTTCAAAGTGGATCATTTGGAGCATGTGGCTCCCAGTAAAATAGATTTATGCCTTAAGTGCATCTGCACTCAGTCACTGCTCCGTTGGTGTTATTATTTCCCCCTGTGGTTTTATTTTCCCTTCTACCCTTATGTGCACTATCTTAGTCTGATATAACAGGAGAAAATCCAGCCCCATCATTGCACTCAGCTCTAAAGCTCCAGGGTGAAGCCTGGGTTTTGCGGTGCAACGTGGCACCAGAAATCAGAAGGGGACAAGGGGACGGAGAGAGTATGAATGCTGGGTAAAATTCAACCGCAGAATATGCAACACCACAAACTTTTCTCAATTAGAAAAAAAAAAAATCTAAAATACCACTTCTGTGCATTTTTCTGGGTGGTGCTGGGGAGGAATTGCAGGAATGTTTCTGGGGTTTTCCCAACATTTTTTTTTTTTTTTTTGCTCCGGTGCTGCATGGGGACAACACGCCCGTGTGCAGGCTTTCACAAACCAAACACACAACTGAAGGCCTGTGTGTCCATGCCATGCTCCCACTCACTGGCTATGTAGGACATCTGGCTGTCAGTGTTGGGAGGGGGAAAAACAGGCAATAAAAAAAATGGCAGTGGAAGTTAAAATATGCATGGTATCCTGAAGAAAGTTGGAAAACTGCATTACTGTGGCTTCAGCTTTTCTGCTTTTTAACTCAAATCACACAAGAAGTATGTGTGCTTCACAAAACGGAGGCTCTATTTTCAGGTGTGACTCAATCTCTGGCCGGCCGAGTGTCAGCTCCAGAGACAGGATGTCTAGCAGGAGAGGTGCATAGGTGTGCTTGTGTTGTTTTTTTTCTAAGTGCGTATGAGTCAGGAAAACATTTTTAATGGTCATGCAGACCACCAAACCACAGAAATTCCCAGTTTCATTGGTGGCGCATCATTTTTCATCAGCTTAGAGGGTAAAGCGGCAACGTGCCATCAGAGGCACCCACAGAAAGCACAGCAGTGGCATGGATGAGGGCAGGGATGTGGTTGAATGGAGTTTAGATGACTTCAAATAGGAAAAATCATGGAGAAATTTGCATAAATACAACAGTTGAGGTTTGTTTTAGTAAACCGAGGCCTGGCTTTAGCTGTTTGACTCAGTGAGTGTGTGTATCCTCTTCAGTTTTCATCCAAAGTGATGCTCCAGGTCAGACTGCAAGTCATCAAGTGTCCCGCCATGTCATGCGTCCACTCCGCAACTAGCAATACAAACATCCTCTTTTTAAATAAATCACTTGGCCACAGAGGGAAACTTCCCCCCACTGCCCTGCCCAGTCAGACTGGTTTATTGTCTGGAAGACCAGAGTCACCAAACTGTCTGCACAGGCAGAAGTGGCAAAGAAACATAGTATTTTCAGCTTAACATTTTTATCTATCCATGTTATTTTATTCACTAAGAGGAAAAAAAATGAAATGCTGACTTCTTCAACCAATTGAAATTCAGAAAATCATCAAATTAGTTCCAGTTTATGTCTCTTGATAGTTAGCAGCTGAAATTTGGTATTGTTTTGGTTTTTATTTTTTATTTTATTTATTTGTTAGTCTCCCATTTTTATAATTAATTTTATTTTTCTATTTTATCATTTATCTACTTGTGACGTTGTGTTTGTTGTGAAACAGTTTGGTCAGCTGAGGCTGTTGTAAATGTGTTTTATAAATAAACTTTGACTTGACTTGAGTGTTTTGATCAAATATGGGGAAAAATAACCAAAATTTGCTCAAATCTCATCGATAAACTATTTGTCTCAAGAAGTATTTCTAAAGGCTTCAAAAGATTAAACAAATTTATAATTTCAGAGAGACATTAAGTCCTGTAAAAATACAACACGAAAGAGTAAATCTAACATGAAAGTTTAAATGATTTAATTAAAAATAAAAAAATCCCCTAAACCTAAAAACCCTTGATGGTGAAAACTGTTTTTAAGAATTTCAGATAATGTTTTTGGTCACTGGAGAAATTTCAGCCCTCTTTTCTTGTAAGAATTTAGGTACAATGGGTGATTTTCCTGTTTCAGGCCATGCCACAGGACCTTGATAAGATTTAATCCAGACTTTGACTAGGCCACTCCAAAACTTTCATTTTGAAAAGTGTTTATTTTTGAACTCTTATTTGTTCTTGACATAAATGTCATAAGCAAATGGCTGGACATTTTCCTTCTTTATTTTGTGCTTGAGAGCAGAATTTATGTTTTAATGCATTACAGAAAGTTACCCGATTTCTGAAGAAGCAAAGCAGCCCCACAGCATCACACCACCTCCACTGTGTTTGACTATCAGTTAGGGATGGGCGATATGGACTTAAGATTTTCTCACGATATTTTGAAATGAAAATAATGGTAGAAAAAACTGTTTATTAATTATTAATTTTAGATAACTAATGGCACCACAAACATACATGCTGCTTTTAAAAAAAAAAACATTTCTATTTGAAATAAGCTTCTTCAGGACACCATACCCTTAAAAAGTGTGATTTATTTCACTAAGCTGCACATAGATACTTCATTTATCATCATATTTTTTAAATTTACTAATATTTTTTAGATGCTATTGTGGAAAAAACAGGACAGAATAAAGTAAAACTAACATTTTAGTTAGTTTTTTTTAACAACTTAAATTTACTGTAACAATAATAAATCAGAATTCTTATTTATAAATGTTAAATGATACGATAAGAGCTCACTCCTACTGTCAGCAGGATTTTCTTTCCTTAAACTCTGTGGTCATTTAAACCAGATGTATCTGGGCGCACACCTTCCATAAAGTTCTGCTTGTGTTCAAAAAGAGAAATCCAGAGCTTCAACACAGATGTTGCACGACAATCTGAGAGCGAGTCGGATTTTTATTTAATGCTCAGGTTAAGCAGAAGACCCACTTACATCTGAAGCTGATTAAATCAAACCAAAGAAGACACTCGGCTGATTTGGTGATCACTGGACGGCGAAAAAACAAGTTGACATACGTGCTGAACAAACAGTGGGGGGCTCTGTGGTGTGTGTGTTTGTGTTTGAAAGGAAATCATTGCATATTCCAAATGATACATGTGTGTAAGTCATTAGGCGTCATCTCAGCTGGCAGAATCAGGAAACAACTGAAATGTGGCTCACTTAGTGGTTTATGGAGGAGTGAGGGGTTCTGGCTGCTGGATGAAGCTCACTGATCAGACGATTTCAGGATCAACCGGCTCCCAAACTCAGCCGCCTTACTGGTAATCCTTCGCCTTTCCAGATCTTACACAAACATAATCTGATTAGTTCTCCATATATGTATCGTCCCAATAACTATTGTGATAACTGATGTTATTGAAATGGTATAATAATGCTCTCAAAACTTTAAAAACTTTAATTTAGTGAAAAAACAATACATAACACTGGAACTGGAAGATATTTTAAACAAATAAAATTAACGAGAAAAACGAGAAAAAAAATCCTCTTACAAACACAAACATAAATAAAATGGATTATTTCTGTAAACGAATTCACTTTCCACAAATATTAGTCATCAGAATTTAAATTATCGCAATTATTTTAGTTTATGAGGCGATTAATTACTCTAAATAGGCTGTGTTTATTTGTCAACTTTAGCTGATGCTGCTGCAGTTTTGCACAAGCTTCAAATGTAACTAAATTGTACAAGTTTTTCTGGGTATTTTGATTTCTCTAAAGCAGAACCGATATATTGTTTGGCTTCCTGTGTCAACACTTTATGTTGCTGTCCTGTTGCAGCATGTCGGGCAAACCACATGGAGAAGCTGCCAGGGCAACAAAGAACATCTGAAGATGAAATCTTAATTGCTTGATTGACTTTATGAAATCAGGATCATCAGAGTAGATGGGTTACATTGATAAAATGTGAGCCTGTGTTTGTTTGTTTTTTGGTGGTGAACATATGTCTAAAGTAGATGTGTGTGCGTGTGCTAGAATTGCAACGATGTTTCAATGAATACAAACTGGTATGAAAAAACAAAGAAAGGAGACCCAGAGAGGTGTTTAAGGGGGACCTATTATGTAAAATTCACATTTCGCACATTTTAATACGTCCATTTAGGTCTCTAGTGCTTCTCCAAACAGCCCAAGTACTTAAAAAAACACCCACTCTTGCATTTTTTGGTAATAAGGTCTTGCTTTTTGGTGCTGAATAATGAGCAGTTTCTAAAATCTCCTGATTGAGTCACAATCAACAGGCACTAGCAACCCAGCCAGAGCTCCAGCACATTTGGTCAGCTGGTTTTACCGCTGTATGCGCGGTACAATAGCTGCTGGAAAAGACATGTTTTGCAGACGTACCATCAAGAAACCACTTGCTGCATTCTTGTTGGATGTGAAGTAGGCTCCAGTTCTGCTTTTCAAAGATGTATGGTTGTATAATTGTGCATTTGTTTCCAGCCATTTTCCTGTGTGAGAGTAAACGTTGAGCTGGGGGGCGCGGCCATCAACAGCTTATTTGAATTTAAAGTGACACGAGGCCCTAAAACAGCTCACTGTGAAAGGAGATCAAATTAGGCTGAACTGACCAGACTGAAATCTCATCATCTCAGAATATTTTTGTAAAAATGTAGCAAACATGTTTTGTATAGCCCATAATCTGTTCAAGGAAGCATAACAGCTCACCTTTAACGGCAGAATGAAAAGCCTCCCCAAGCATATAGAGTAAACTGAGCCAAAGGGGGGTGAGTACAGCAGTGTGTCTTTATCTCTGTGCATGTCCTCTGTTCATGCTCATTATAGCCACCCCCACCAAACACACATACACCCACTCTCTTATTGCTCATATTTTCCATTCTGAAATAAATGCTCCTAGCATAGCTGAAGTTTGAAGTCATGAAGTCATATTAAAACACACAAAACACACACACACTCATGGCCGAGTCATTCTCCGAGCTGCGACCTGTGAGTCCAATTTTTTAATCCCTAAATCTGTTCCTGTCGTTGGTTCCCGCTCCTGTTTTGCTGTAAGCTGGTGTTGTTGTGGTTTGAGTGTGCTTAGGCTCTGTTATTAGCCTGAAATGAGAATCAGAGGTTTTGGGGGTAATTTAGAGGAGGATGCGTTGGCTGCACTGCGTTCATAATTAGCTGCACGGACACATGGTGGTTTATAAGTAGAAAACATTAGAGCATAAATGCTTGTTTATAAAAAAAAAATTTTTTATTTGAGATTCTTTTCTAATACAAACCAAATATGTAACTTTTTATTTGTTTTTCAAAGAAACTCTTTCAAGGGCTTAAATTTCTTCTGGTTTAAAAATATACAGCTTCTCATGCATATTTTATATTTGGAAACTGGATATTAGAGTTCTGTTCAACTCCGTTTACACTCCAGTGTAAAATCATTCATGCTGAAAAAGTTTATTATTGGACCATAAATGAATAGGAGACATGTTGGCTCATTAAGCGTCTCAGTTACCAAGGTCCATCATTAATGTAAGACATTTGCATCCCAGATTGTAACCTTGGCTGATGCATGCAGGCTGCTAGCGGAGGTGTCCTTCATTTGATGCTATCAGGTTCTGTTAAGCCACAACAACAGCTGCAGAGTTTGAGTTTGGGTTATTTTGGCTTTACAGGTGAAAAACCAACAGATGAGTTAAGTTCTTTATTTGATGGAAGCTTCACAAGAAATTATACCAATAAAAGACTGAACTGTGGGCAGGATTAGCGCTAGCATTCTCCAAAACTAATGCCATAAAAATACATTTTATCTCTATGAGACAAAAGGTTGATGCTGCTTCAACTTTTCCCTGAATATTATTGCTAGGAATCATTTAGTTTCTGTACAATTATTTGCACAAATATTTCAAACCAATCAATGGAAGAAAATTTTAAGCTGGTACTTTTCTAGCTTCATGTAACATTTAGCTGCGTTGCAATCATTCTTCCAGAAGCACAATATCAATACTCTTTCAATATCTGCTTTACAAAATTACTTTTCCTTTTTTGTCTACAGCTGCACCAGTCATGTATTTTCTGGCAGATGTCATCTTTTAGCTTCTTTTGTCTTATTTTGTAAAATCACTGATGAAAATATGCAACTTATTTTATTTTGAGTTCTTTAATTCAGCTTTTGATGACATGATTAGCCCTCGCAGCTGGTCAAGCATAAAATCTGCCAGTTACTTTCTTTAATTTTGATTTTAGTTGATCTATTTTCAAGTAGTTTAAGCATTTTTATTTTGAATAAACAAACACTGTTTGCTATTTATCTCAACGTAGACAAATCAAGAAGAAATACCTACACATTATGTTTTTACACCCAAATTCTAACATTTCTGGTTTTCATTTGACCTTTTCTGAATATAAAGTCACTTCTTACTTTGTGCTCAACTCTTATTTGGTGGACCCGGGTTGGCAAGTTGAAATCTGAACAAACACCTGGACTTTCTCAAGGCTGGATTCTCGAGTATGACACAAATAAGAAACGATATGAGCTCAGAAAGGACATGAATGTGGAGGGATGGAGGAAATTTCACCACTTTTAGACAATCGAATAGGTGGAAATACAAATGTTTTTCCTACACTTTTCTCTTCCTGCATTTATCCAGGCAGAAAATCTTGAAATCCTTTTCCATACTTGTGCAGACGCATCTATACTTCTGAGTTAAATCTTCATCTGACTCTGTTTTCCAGTGATCCGTGCAAAAGTGGTGGGCGAAAGAGAAGTCGATTCTGGGAATGACATCTACGGGAACCCCATCAAGAGGATCCAGTATGACGTCAAACAAATCAAGGTTTAAATTAACCTACAGATGCCCAACATGTTAGAAAAGGTTTTGGTGTTTTACTCTTAAATATTCTTGTTGATATTTCAGATGTTTAAAGGGCCCAACCAGGACATTGAGTCGGTTTTCACTGCACCAGTTTCTGCAGTGTGTGGCGTCACCCTGGATGCAGCTGGGAAGAAGGAGTACCTAATCTCAGGTATTTATACTAAAAATGTTGCACAACTATTGTGTTAATGAAGAAGAAAGCAAATTCACAGAAACATCCAGAAACTGAGTAGAAATTAATTTGAACATTTCTTTGTCTTGATTGCAGCAGCTTCAGTGTAATAAACAAAAGTTAGGAAACTTTGTGGAGACAGTGAGGAGAAGTTGGAAAGCAACGGGAATTTTTAAAAAGATGACATTTGGACATGCAGGTGTGCTAAACCAGGCGGACAAACACAGGGTAGATAAAGACTAGTGGGCATGTTGGAGGAGGAAACTGTTTATGTCATTATGGATAATGATACGTTTCTGTCTAAACCCTGTGGAGACCAGTGGGCCCTCGTCTGCCGTAAGACACTTCGAGTCTCCGGGAACGGTTGAGTAGCTGTTTGCTCCACAGTGGATTTCTCAACAGCTCAAAAAGTGCAAACAGGTTAATTATTATCATTTCTATGTTAACACAGCGCAGCTTTAACGAGAAATGCAGCACTCAAGAAAAATCGGAGCTCCGCAGGGCTTAATAGTTGATCCACTTTTTTTAATATTTTATTCATAGCTGCTGTTTTATAGAAATAATTTGACTTTTTAAATGCAAAGGATCATGGATGCCTGAATATTCTGTGAAGAGGTTTGCTAGAGTCAGAAACAAAGATCATCATGAAGACCAAGGAAGAATAAAGCTGTGTGAACTTCTCATGGAGCGATTTTTAATCCATCACATGAAAATGGAAAGTGCATAACATAACTGCAAACCTAAAACTAAAAAATATTAATAAATGATTAACTCTACATTCAAAAGTATCTATTTCTTAAAATTAAAATCTTTTGATGTAATTTGCCAGTGTGCATCTAAAATCTGCTTTAATTTGATTCATGACAAATTTAACACAACTGTTTACCTTGAAGATTATATTTAAGTGATCCTTTATAGTCTAGAGGGCCACATACAGAACTGTAGCGGGCAGGATTTGGCCCCCGGGCCTCGAGTTTGACACATGTGATCTAAACCGTAGCTGTAAGAGTTGCTCTATAAGAGCTGTTTTTGAAAGTATTCAGAAAGACTAAATGTAGCTAAAAGAACTGTTAATGAGACAAAATATTAGGATTAATGAGGAGGATATTTATATTGTCTTAAGATGGAAAGACAGACAAGATGGAGAGATATTCTGTATCAAATGGATAGAGCTGTGAAAGCAACAGGCATTTATAATAATAAACCTTTTTAAAAAGGAGACAGTCTACAGCTCAAACATGTTAAGTTATAATATGTTAAACGGGTCTTATTCCATATTATTTCACTTATAGCTTGAACTTTTTCATCAATATAAAGAAATTACTGACTTAAAACAAGCTCCTACATCTTGCTGACTTGTAAGTTAGTTTTGTCTCATTTTGAGCTTGTAGAAACTACAAGACCAAAAATATTTGGTAGGATTTTATGTTTTTGTGATATTGCAGTGAAAATTGCAGAGAAAGATTGTGCTACAAAGTGTTGAGTCTGGTTGGATGACTGCACTTTTCAGAGTTTTATTTCAAAACAATTAAAAAACATGTTTCTTTTGCTTCCTTTCTCACTTATGCACAGCTTTGTGTTCAGCCAATTCCTAAAAATACACAGAAGTGTGATGCTGCAACATGACAAAATGTGAGAAAGCTTCAGGAGAGTGAACACTTTATCACCACACTGTAATGTTTTCATGTTGCGAGAGGTTGATGTTGTGAATTCAACGAACAGGAGCATCTGAATGAGGCTGCAGACGAAGCAGAGGAGACTCAGTAGATCCTGAGGTCATTCATGCTCTGGTTTCCCCATCACAGACAGAGATGCACCCGCAATCATTCGCCCCCCTCTAATTACACAGAGTTGTAAGAGGAGGAACTGCTGAAGCCAGCGTTTCCTTTCGCAGCCTCAAACAGTGGCAAAAACAGTCTGTTTTCTGCTGAGTGGGGCATCTTTGGAAAATTATTCATCTTCTTTTTAGATGGAAGGGTCAAAAGTTGGAAGATTTGCAACGAATTGTGAGTCACATGCTGAGAGGTGTTTTACAGACAGACAGTGATGAAGACGAAGGGACGCGCATCTCAGGAAATCTGTAAACTTTGCTCCACACGTCTTGTTTTGTCTAGTTCCACTTGTGTGGGTTGCACAGACGCTGGCTCAGTCGTTAAGCGTAGATGCCTGCGGGCTCCAGTCTGGAAAGCAACAGCTTTTTATCTGGTGTACCAACAAATCTGTTATCTGTTGTTCAGCCTGTGAGAACATCCAGGGCTTGTTGTTTTTCGCCTAATCTTGTTTCGTCTGAAATGTTCTCTCACATGTGCTGTTTTGACGCTCCACGCCACAACTCGCTCTTTTCCAGGCAAGGCCGAGGCGGGCGGACGCATGCACGTGACCCTGTGCGATTACATCATGCTCTGGGACTCCTTGAGCGCCACCCAGAAAAAGAGCCTCAGCCAGCGCTACCAGATGGGCTGTGACTGCAAGGTAAGGCAGCATCGGGCCATCTGTGTCTGTTTAACTCCCAGCATGACTAAACAAAACAGGCAGCAGATATTCGCTTCCTGCAGAGAAAATCCAGACACAAGCAGGCTGGGTGAAAACAAGACGTCACAACAACAAATTGGATCGGTGGTTGGTTTGTAATTTTATCTTAATAAATTAGGTAAAAACGACATAATGTTGTTTAAGGAGTTCTCGACATCCATAAAAGCTGCAACTTTACAATTCAGTGTCTTGATTCAAGTGTTTTTTTCTCTTAGTTCTGATGATTATGAATAAAAACCCTCAATTGCATTTCTTAGAATATTACATAAGACCAACCAAAAAGGATATTTTTAATACAAAAATTCTCCGTTATCCTAATAATAAGGAAGACTGCTGACTTTGATAGTTGTTCAGTAGACAGTCATCAACAGCTTCAACTGGGAGGGTAAGCAGCTATAAAGTTCATTATTAAGTAAGCTAGTTGTTTGCAGAGTGTCGTATCCAAACATCTTAATTTAATTTGAGTGGAAGGAAAAACTGGGTTAGGAAGTGATGCACAAGCAACAGGGATAACAGCAGCTTTTTAAGTGGTTTGATATGGTTTCTAACAAGTCTGCAAAAGCCTTGAAGAGTATTTGATTTGACTATTTGGGTGGAGAATAAGAATAAAGTTAAGAAAAACATTATTTCCAGACTTTACTGCTTATATCATTCTCTAAAAATGCTATTCCTCATTACATTTGTCATAGCATGTAGTGTTTGGAGATTCAAACTGCTTTTTTCCAACTCCTCATCTAAACAGTTCACTCCATGCACTGAAATGCACATTTCTGTTTAAAATCATACTTCATTCTGTTATTTTCATCATCTTAAGTCAAAGAACTTGTATAAACTAATTGGCAGTAATCTCTTCATAGCATTTTTAAGATTAATAACAAAAAGAATCAGCAATATCTTTAATTTCCTGCTAGTATTATTCAGTTTCATGTTAGCACAGAGTTCACAGGGACTTTGTTTTGTGTTTTTCTGCAGATTGTGCGCTGTCCCTCTCTGCCCTGTGAGATCTCAGCCCCTGAGGAGTGTCTGTGGACGGACCTGATGATCGAGAAGCAGGTGCATGGACGCCAGGCCAACCACTACGCCTGCGTCAAGAGAGCAGATGGCTCTTGCTCTTGGTACCGTGGCGTCGCCCCACCCAAGAAGGAGTTTCTGGACGCAGAGGACCCTTAAGTCCACAACCTGACAGAGAGAAACGGAAACAAGGCAATTGAAATTAAAAAAAAAAAAATTAGGCTATTTAAAAATGTAAAGCTATCGTGATAGAAATTAGATGCTGTTCTGAAAATAACTTTTAGCCTCTTGTCGATGTGACCACTTTTCATGCTAAAGTTTTCCATGATTAAACAACTCAGAAGTGGCTCAAAAGTTGTCGTCGGATGCGGCATTTTTATTAAAATAAATTTAAAAAACATGACATCATGAGACTTGGGCTGTGTTGGAAATGTTCACTCGCTCGTTATGTGAAGTTCATTTTAAACTAATTAATAGTTACAGTTATTTATTTAATAAATAATCACCAGCAAGATAGAGGCCCAAATTTGAGGTGATAGAATCGGAAAATCAAACAATTAGCATTGACATTAGCAGTACAACACTGTTTTACACGCTTCACGCCACAGTTAGCATACTAGCATACTGATACTAGCAGTCAGGCTCAGTTAACGTAATGGCCAGATGTTTAATATTAGCCTTCACTCAACCTGTTTGTTATTAAAAGTTGATTACTTTTCTTGAAAGCAAAATAATTGAAGTAATTTCCTGTTTTATTCAAGTCAGCCTATAGTTAACTGACACTGTTGTTAGCAGTTAACATGCTGACATTAGTGGTTACCACTCGGCTATAAGGTTAGCGTTAGCTTTGATTCGTCTTTTAAGACCTTAAGTGAAAACACAGCAGTGGTCCTAGAAATCAGTTTCCTAAACATCCATTTACAGTTAACATTTGCTAATGCTAACGGTTAGCATAAACCGTAGGCGGTGTACACTCCCTGTATTCTACTTTACAAAATGGGCAAATTGCTTATAATGGACCCAGTAATGAAAGAGTGGACAATTTGAACACAACTATAGACTGGTGGAGTGTCGGTGCAACTTCCTCCTGAGGCTGGCGTTAGGAGGTAATAAATTCTTGCTGAGACAGAGCTCTTCCTGTCCAAAAACGCTCTACATCAGAGCGGCCGTCAATCATTCTCTGCTCCCTCAGACGATCATTTACTCTCCATCTTGTTTCAACTTTTATTACCTCATTCTCTATTTTATTCCAAAGCAAATTTCAAGTTGCCTTTCATTTTTTAAGACTTAAATATTTCCCATTTTCTCCCCATAAGTACTGGTGACGTTAGACTCCCACAACCTAATTTCCTTAAATAGAGCGCGTAGATGAAGATTACCCATCTAAATTAAAGCCAACTCCTCTTCACTACTCTGCAGACAAATCTTAAATACTGTATCCCCTTCTTTCTTTTTCATCTTTATGTAGCTGTACAGTACCTATGCATATACTTTTGGTGTTACTTGATAATTATTATTTACTGCGTTAGAACTAGATTTGCACTTTTTGAGGATGAATTCCAGTAAAGACAAGAGCCTGAGCACGCGGATGTGACATTTGTCATTTGCCCAGACTGCCAAATCCGCCTCTGGTGCAGATTTTGTCTGGTGATGAAAGAACACACGCAAATCTTCGCCATGTTTGTCATAACACAAAATAAAATATTACAATAAAACCGTAGACGTGTGAAAGTTCTGGGCATCGGGAAACTTGGGGGAGATTGAATGTGTGACAGAGGGATTGAGACGAGCTCGCAAGATGATATTTCAGTGTCTTTGTATTATCTGTCGATTGTAAATGCAAACAGCAGTTTAATGGTCTTCTCTACATGCCTAATGTTAGCTCTGACTTGTCTTTCAAGTTATTATTAAATAAAAGCTTTATCGCTGTCTTAGAAAGCAACCTAATCAAAGTTTACAGTGCTGTTTTATACCCCTCAACCTACAATAACTAAAAAATAGATGTATGATGAAGTATTAGAGGCATAATTTAAAAGTAAACTCTTTCCATTTCCATTTACTTTGTACTTTTCAGTGTTATTATAAAAGCCGTCATGATTTTTGTGTGTTTGTCCACAATTGTTTTTAGCTGTCTTCAAACAGAGGGACCTCTTGCGCTGGAGTAACGTGAGAGTGCGGTTAACAAGTCCTTTTAGCGGAAGTGTAGAGAAATAAATATACATTGTTTTATTAGAGGACTTTGCATGTTTTTGATGCTTTGTGTAAGTCCAGGCAAAGGACAGAATATTCAGTATTATCAAATAAAAAGTTTGAAAGAGTATCTTCTGCTTGTCTGTGGAGTTTTTATTTTGCTTTTATTTTAATTATTATTTTAATTCAAAAGATATTCCAGACCAGAATACAAAAGTGTCTTTGCTCTTTAAATTTCAGCTTAAAAGCAGGTCTATACTCTGCTATACTCTCATTACAAGAATGAGAGTATAGCATTCTTGTAATGCTACACAAGAATGCTATACCCCCTAGAAATGCTAATAATGCTAATTATTACTCAAATTAGCATTATTAGCATTTCTAGGGGGGAATTTTTCCGCCATTATCCAAAAGCACCTATTTTCAGTCTGAAAGCAGGATTTCATGCCTTTTGCTCTCAAAACATTTAATACTTTTGCTTACGTTTTCATTTTGAAAGCAGGGTTTCATGTCTTTCTTCTCAAAACTTGTAATGCTTGTACTCAAAACTTCTCGCATTCAGACAGTTTCTGCTCGGACTCTGCTTGCTTACGAAACATTTTCTGCTTGCTTCTGGAACAAGAAATGCACCATCGCCTGGCAACCTCTCAGCCAATAGAATAAAAGCGTTGTGGGTGCGTTTGTTTCCTTCTAGCGGGTGTGCCTGTGTGACGACTACCAATTGTAGCAACCTGCGCCACCCTCTGGATGTAGGAAGAAACAACAGCCTCAGCTTTCTGCTCCATGTTCCACTAAACATCCGCTAGCATTGTGCTACTGATCGCTAACAGCCTTCTGATTTTAGGCAAGAATTTGTTCACCCGACCAACTCCCTACATCCAGTGGGTGGCACAGGTTGTTACAATCAACAGTAGCCACACAGGCATACCCACTAAAAGGAAACAAACGCACCCAGTACAACACCTTCATTCTATTGGCTGAGAGATTGCCAGGCGACAGTTACAAAAGGCGGTTTCATGTTTTGTAAGCGAGCAGAGAGCTCTGCAAGAGTGCAAGGAAGAAAGTTTGAGTAAACATTACAAGTTTTGATAGAAAAGACATAAAGTCCTGCTTTCAAAATGAAAATGTAAGCAAAAGTATTAAAAGTTTTGAGAACAATATACATGAAATCCTGCTCTCAGAATGAAAATGTGAGCCCTCAAATTATGGCAGAAAAATTCCCCCATACATTTGAAATAAAAATTACCGTACTCCAGAGTCAAACAACTCTCAATATTGCTCCATCAAACTGAGCACAGGTGTACATCAAGACCGTGTTCTCAGTTCTTTATTTTTACTCTTCTGACCGATTGTTCTTCTACAAAATTCAGCACAAAAGAGGTGTTGAAGTTTTCCAACGAAAAGCAAAGAGGATGAAACCTCTTACCAGAGCAGAGTGAGTCAGTGCGGGAACAATAATCTGCCTTAAGACCTCAATAAAACAAAAAAGCTGAGTGTCAGCAGAACTAAACTTCAGAGTCTTAAATATAACAGACTTGACCCAGAAAACTCAGCAAAAGCTGACATTAGTGAGAATTCCCCTTCTCAATCTCAGCTTTTTAAAGAGAGCCTCTCAACAAACTCCTCACATGACACCGCTCTCAAGTAAGCTTTCGTATCGCTTATATTTTTAAAAATATGCAGTTTTATTGAATTAGCAACATTTACAAAAATGAAATAGCTTATATTTAGTGTCAATTATGCTGCCAAGTTCCCACCAATAGTCCCACGATTTTCAGAAAAATCAAAAACTGAAATATTCTCAAAGCAATTCAACAATTTTTTCTACCACTTTATGCGAAAGGTACAGTTATGTTCAGGTAAACTCATGAAAAGACATCAAGCTTGTAGAAAAGATTGACGTTGAGGCCATAGATGCTCAAAGATAAAAACCAAACTGAATGTTTACAGTATGACAATATTTCAGGACATTAGGTTTCTTTCATACACCACCAAATCCAGTTTTTCACAAATCTGCAAAATTCACATAAAATCAACAGATCCCCACTTTTGTTTTCTGATTTTACTGTAATTTTTTCTCAAAATTGATCAAAAACATAAGTTAAGTGACTGCTGCCTCAGTCTTACTTAATGTCAAGTGATTGATAAGGTGATTAATAAAAAGTCACATTAGTGCAAATATCATAAGCATTTTTTAAAAGTATTTCAAATTTTTAAAGAAAATCTGATTTTGATTGCAAAAAACCCACAAAAACAATCACAAAATCCTGGGAGGGACCGTCAGTGTGAAAAGATGTTCAATATTGTTTAATTTCCAGAAACACTTATTGAAAGTCGAAACAACTATTTATTAATATTTTAATAGTTTAACGGGTTTTATCAATATATTCTGGCACAACCGGCCCTATAAGAATATTCTGATTTTTGATTGAGTTTTTTATCAGCTAATGCTGCCTGCGGTGAATCTTCACATTTTCAGAAATCTGTAGTGGGAATGAGTGAAACTTTTTAAACTCATTCAGTGCAAAAACATTAAATATTGCTGTTTTTTTGTCTAGTTTCTAATGCCGATATCACAGTATACTTGAAATAAGACAAACTTACAAGTAACTTTTCAGCACAAAATATGAACTTGTTTTAAGTCAATAGCTTCTTAATATTAATGAAAACGTGCTAGTTGTAAGTTCAATAATCTGCCTTTGGAAGTAGTATTTTTGACATTAAACAAACTCAGATATCTTGCTGAAAACTTACTTATAAGCTAGCTGTGGCTTATTTCAAGTGAGCTAAGATTTTGTGTTTTTGCAGTGTTCAGAGTAGAGAACCACTGAACTTATAGAAGTAATAAAAATCCCAAATGAAATGTGTTCTCTGTTTTTTAGTTGTGTCTTTGTATTAAAATACATTCTAAGCAAGAAGGTTAATACAGAAGGGTTGTGTTGAATGTTATACAGTATATTTATCTTAAAACTGACCTTCAATTATTGGCTGCTTTCAATTTCCCACTGTGGGACGGAGCCCAGGCAGAACTGAGATGTGTCCTGTGAGAATTCAAGTAGATGTGGCAATCGACTCAGCATGGAAACTATTTGAGCAATGTAGATCTAGGCCCACATCAGGCGATTTTATCATCTCTGTTCATTCTCTGCTTGATCATTTCAAACAGGACTGTCATAATCACCCTGAGTCAGGAGGGAGGTTTAGGTCATGTCAATATATCTCAGAGAGGATGTCATTTTAGCATGTGAAGATTTTTTTTAATGCTAGTTCTGGGTCGTTTTTTCAAACATAAATTCAACTTTTACTTGTACACTTGTGTCTGAATGTTGTTGGGCAAACCAGAGCAGAACAGATTATGACTACAGATTAGATTAGATAGATTACAGGAGGGAAAAAAAGGACATTACACCACTAACCATTGGGGGAAAATGTGTGGAGAGGGTAGCCGACGTCCGTTTCCTGGGGGTCCACATTGAGCAGGGCCTCACATGGAACATGAACACCTTCGAGCTGACAAAAAAGGCCCAGCAAAGACTGTACTTCCTGAGGGTTCTCAGGAAGAACAACATCAAGGAGAAACTGCTGGTGTCCTTCTACAAGTGCTTCATAGAGAGCATACTGACTTACTGTATCTGCATATGGTATAACAGCAGCACTACAGCTCAAAGGAAAGCTCTCCAAAGGGTTGTGAATACAGCCCAAAAAATCATTGGCTGCCCTCTCCCCACATTGAAAGACTTGTACAGCGACCACTGCCTAAAAAAAGCACAACACATCACAAAGGACACTTCCCACCCCGGACATTCTCTGTTTAAACTGTTGCCTTCAGGCATACGATAGAGAGAAATCAGAACAAGAAACAACCGCCTTAGAGACAGTTTTTACCCGATAGCAATAACAAAACTAAATGCTATCAAAAAAACCATTAATCATCATGGATGATGTGTATCGGCAGGTTGTTTGTTTCTTGCATTGTGTGTGAATTGTGGGACAGTGTGCACTGACTGATGGCACCTTTGAATTTCGTTGTTCTTGTGACAATGACAATAAAGATTTATCTTATCTTATCTTAAAAAGTTTCTGCACTGAGGGAGTTTTTCTTGCTGTATAGAAAGTAGGAATGCGTGATAAACACAATAGAAATGCTAAAGATATTTGGACTACAGTAGAGATCTGTAGTCTACCGGCTAACCGCGGTAATGCTTATTGATCACATAACCGGCTGGAATCGAAACAGAGTAAGAAGGAAGCAGCATGGCTGAGAGCGCATAACCTCATTATAAAGGCAGGTGCAAAACATGAATTATCTGGTCCTGGTTCGGGTTTAACCTCCCTTGGTCTTACCGCGATGCTCAGGAGGAATGCAGCAGATGTCACGGCAAATGTAAAAAAAAAAAAAAATCAACCTGCAGGACCGTGCACAGAGTAAGCAACTCATTGTTAAACAACTCCACAAAGGCCCCCCCCCACCGTCCACTCAATTAGTATGTCCTTTTTCTCCTATCTATTGTAAGTTTCTTACAAACCATATCATGATATATATCGTGACTGCCACCCTTCACAATATATATTGTGATATACATTTTATGCCATATCACACATCCCTAATTGAAAGTAGTGCATTTCAAAGAAGTCATGTGATGACCAACCGGATGTTACTGCTGGCGAAAAAGACAAAGAAGTCGACAAGAAGCGGTAGGGGGATGCTGGTAAGGCTTGTTTTTTGATAAGTTATCATGCGAATAAACATGTTCACGTGGTTTTAACTGTATTTCTTATCTAATGGAAACATCACAGTTGAGGAATGGTGGTTTTTCAACATTACCAAAATATTGACGACGTTTCCATTTGCAATGGAAACGCAGCTAGCGCGATGAACTTTACACGTTACCAGACAGCGAGCTCATGGCTGCTTCCACATCAGATCCGACCCGAGAGGTGATTGGACAGAAAAGAAAGGTGATGCTGTTTCTGTCCCGGTCCGTCTGAAGCAGCTCTAACTTCCTCCCCAGCTGGTTCAGCAGCTCGTGATGAGCTCCAAAGGTTTGCCCAGTAGTGACCACGCGGATCTTAACTGAGCCCGTC
>CAEFZY010028626.1:0-10133 GCA_903066815.1 Brachyrhaphis roseni | reverse complement strand
TCTGAGTCAAACCAACCTGTTCCCCTCCTGGCCTGTGGGGGCGCTGCACCAAGAACCACTGAAGGAAACCACACAAAACCTCTGAAGACACTGAGAGCAACTTCCTTCTTCACCAGATGGAAACAAGATGGAGGATCAGATTTTAGTGTTGGAGGATTTCTCTTTAGTCTTTGGCTGAAGACCAGGAGCCATTTCTGCTGCTAGCGCTAGGCTAACACGTTAGCTTTGTTGTATTTACCCAGAATGCCCTGCGCTGTAGTCCACTTCCTGCTTTTGGAGCGGTATCTGGTCCGCTTGGTGTTCACATTCAAACCGAACCAGAGTTCACTTAAACCGAACCAAACCGAGGTTTGGAGGACCAGAGGTCAGAGGTCGGTTAGCGTTCACACACTGCAAAAACACAAAAGTTTACCAAGTAATTCTAAAGCTAATATGTTACTAAACATAAAATAAAACAAAACTAACTTATAAGTAACTTTATGGTAAGATGTAAGAGCTTGTTTTACATCAATAATTCCTTAATATTGATGAAATTTGTTTTAATTTTACTAGCAGATTATTTCACTTATAATAATACATTTTTCCATTGTTAGTTTCATTTGAAGTGAACTAAGATATTTGAACTAGAAAATTACTTGGTAAGATTTTGTGTTTTTGCAGAAACCGGACTTTCTAGAAAAACGGACTGGATTCGGATTAAACGGACTGAACTGGACTGGTGGATAAATGTTTAACTTTCCTGTAATGTTTTAAATTTAGTCTCAACTTTCAATCCTTCGTCTGCAACAGGAGTTTGTTCATTTACGAGAGTAAAGATTTGTGTTCTGAAATTTGACCTTAAATGCTGAAAGCGTCCAAAAAGCGAAGCCAGTCTCATCCCAGGGCCTTGCTGGACCTGCAGCTCCCTCACCTGTCTGCGCTCTGAGCCGTCCGTCTTTCTCACACGGACCGGATCGTCCAGCGCCTGACAGCTAATGGGCCGGGCCCTCCGATTAACTGAGATGAATTGGGGCCCATTCATAACGTTTTGTGCTAATGCTGCTGAATGCTGTCAGAGCATCAGCAGCACAGCGAGATGAACTACTGCCCCCTGTTGGCCTCACTGCGCTATGAGAACCTCTGTCTGAATTGTAGACTAGTTTTCTATTTGTGATGCATTCGGGGACTTTTAGCGCAGACACAGACTCAGATTAGAAACCAGATATTTCTCTCCTGGTTGGAATGAGAAACACATGAAAACGTTGCTGCGAGCGGCGATCAGGGGATTTATCCCATATGGGAATGTTAATAATTTAAGGCTGTCAGGGGTCAAGAGCTGCCTGGGAATGCTGGGAATGCTGAGAGCGGAGGTTCTGGCAATCACGGCACGACGACACGGAGCGTCCAGAAACGCAGCAGGCCGCCTCCATTATGATTATTATTTATCTAATTCCACCTCGGCGTTGTTGTGATGGATTTGCTGCGACCTTCCTGCTGTATCCCAGGCGGGAGGACGGCTCCTGGACGCCATGTTTGTCCAGGAGAGAATAAATCTGTTGGACACACCTGCGTCGCCGGGCTGCACTGTAAAAACACGCAGCGTTGCAGCTTCTGCTGCTTCCTGCTGACCGCGTCACGTTAAAATAATAAAACCAGATGAGCGTTAATGTGCTGAGATTTATGAGATTTACTACAATATGAACTGATTAACTGAAATTAAGATTTATATCTTAATCTGTGTCTTTGTGGCACTTTGAAAACTTCTCAGACGTTGACATAATCTCATCATTTATGATAAATGTTTAGCTTCAAGTTACTTGATTTATTTTTGTTAAAATGTGTTTTATGGATGAGTTTTAAATATGTTTTTTTTTTTCCGACAGTAAAGAAAAAATGGATGTCATGTTTCCCTTCAGCTCCTTTTTTACAGTTCAGTTCATTTCCATTCACTTTAACTGGCAGTTCAGTTCATAACAAAGTGATTCAATTATGATTCAGTTCAGTTCAATAAAGGATGCAGTTTTATTTACATTTCATGTCACAGTTCCATTAAATGTCTTTAATTTAATTTAATTTATTTCAGTTTAATTAGATTGATAAAATAATATTCTGTCCAGTTCATTTTAGTTTAAGAAACTGTTCAGTTTTATATACAGTTCAGTTTCCAGTTCCATTGGATTCTATTCATTTCAGTTTATTTCATTTATATTAGTTAATTTCATCTCAATTTAATTCAAGAACATTTTGTTTAAATCAAAATTAAATTCAGTTCAATTTAATTTGATTTGTTTCAGTTCATTTTAACAAACTGACATTTATTTTGAAACAAAATCCACTATAAATTAATTTTACTTAAAATAATGCAGAACTTTGTTATCCGTCCATTTTACTTTTATTATATTCAAGTTTAATTCAGTTCAGAGGAGATTCAGTCATTTGAATTTAGTTCAAATTATTCTAATTCAATTCAGTTTAGTTTAATTCAGCTTAGCTTAGCTTAGTTTAGCTTAGCTTAGTTTAGCCTAGCTTAATTTAGCCTAGCTTAATTCAGCTTAGTTTAGCTTGGTTTAGTTTGCACCAGTAAATGTAATCTGAATGTATTTCAATAATCCAGCAGATCCAGTTCATTTATCTGAATCTAGTTTAGTTCATTATTCTGTATTAACGTTTAAACTGATGGATTATAATCTATGACTAGTTTAAAGTTTTATATCTTAGAAAATCTGCAGATGTTGATTGTCTTCTAATCAAGCATGAGGCGACAGTGGAGGGAAACCTCTTCCTCCCAGCAGGGGAAACAATCATTTCTTCTTATCGTCTGAAATAAAAGCTGTAATAATTGCGTTTTTCCCCGGTTCCTCCTGACCCGGTCCGGTCCGGTCCCCGGCCTTCCTCTTCCCGGCTGTTTGGTTCTTCTGCAGGAACTGTTCAGGTTTAATTTGATCCTTTTTTTCTCCCGACTCTCTCAGGTTTGCGCTCCGTCTCAGAATCTCAGCTTGGTGAGATCTGAGGCCAGATATTTGATTTACGCCTCAGAGGTCAAAGAGAATGCATTAGGACCTTTAGCAGGAACAGCCAAGAGTTATAAAGTGGTCAGATGGATGCTGACAATCAGCGTCAGAGTGAGCTGCACTGGCCCTGACCTCGGTGATCTACGCTCTGCAGCCTGACTCCGACGCGGCTCCCTGCCAAAGTACACCAAACTCCCAGCAATCCGTCTCTAGACTCTCGACTCGCTCTGCTTCTGCTCTCTCCGTCCGCAGGCCTGCTATCGTGAGCCGAGTGTGAATGAATCATTTTCACCTGGTGGATCTAAGAAGCGGCCTGTGAGCAGCGGCAGAGCGACTCCCTTTCTAATGAGGAGTTTTACACCTGCAGTAACAACTCTTTATCTCTGTTGAGCTGATTGCTCAGATAAAGGATTCCCCGGTGTGTTTAACACACACTCAGCGTGTAATTTAGCATGATAACCGTTAGCTTAAGCATTAGAGCATCCATTAGAATCACCGCTCAACGTGTCGCTTTGCCTGCAGGAAATGCAAACACAAATCCCTAGAAACACGACATTTTCCCGACGTCTTTCTGTCTCTGCACCTTCAAGGCGACCGACTCTGTTTCCTGTAACTGGTGAGGATCGATCTGTGGCCTAAACAAAACATGTTCATGACATTTTCTTAGATGATCAGATTCCAGTCTGATTAGCTCTGCCTGTTCTGAGCTGTTTTAGGGTCTCTGTCCCTTTAAATATAAATGAGCTGCTGCTGGCCACGCCCCCAACTCAACGTGAAAATAATTGCTAACAGATGCTCAATTATACAACCGTGCATCTTTGAAAAGCATTAGTGGAGCCTCCTTCACAGCCAACCAGAATGCCACAAGTGGTTTCTGGATGGTCAGTCAACAACAAAACTCTTGTATTTTCCAGCAGCCATTGTACAGCAGGGGGAAAACCAGCTGACTAAACGTGCTGGAGATCAGCTGTGGTTGCTAGGTAACGGCCGTTTCCTGCTGATTTGTGACTTTTCATTCCAGAGGTTTTTGAAACGGCTTGTTATTAGAACTTAGTTTGCATTTAGAAGCAGCTAAAACCCAAGTTTAAAATAAAAATGTCTCACTTAAATAAACTAAAATACTTAAATAAGCTTCTAGTTATTTTGGACTTATTTTTTATCACCTAACACATTATTTAATATTTTACAAATTCTTGTTTTCCGCACAGCATTTTTCTGACCATTTAGGAAACATCTTTGCAAGCAAGTTTTTATTTAAATGTTTAAATTATATTTTATTTGCCAATGGCATCTTCCCAATTTTCCCCTCAGATTTTCAGTTTGATCACAGCTCAGAATAAAATCTCTAGGTGACATTTACAAACTTTGTTTTCATGTTTCTGTTGCTTGTTGTCTGCTGATTGGTCCTTCAGTAGATATCAGACTCGTCACTGTGGACCAGAACCAACTCTTTAGTTCTGGTAGATTCACACATTCAGCACCGAACGTTTCCGCGGCGTTTTAACGTTTCCGCTGCGTTTTAACGTTTCCGCTGCGTTTTAACGTTTCCGTGGCGTTTAAACCTGCACAAATGTTTGGACAAATGGCACTTTTGTTTCTCCGTATATGAATAAGGAACCAGATTCATGGAAATCAGTGATGGGAACATTTCCTCCAATCTGCTATTGGCCAATCTAATTTTTCCTTCAGCGTTTTTGCTAAATTTTAAATAATTTAGCGCACTTAGCTTCTTTACTGTAATTAAAAAATAATCATAATAATTTAACTTGGCTGCTTCTTAAACTTTTAGCTGAATAAAGTTTTGTGTTGAAGATTTGGTTGTTGACTGATAAGAAGTCTCCAAGTCGTCAGTAGTTTAATATTCATGCTCTTATTTTGAAGTGTTGGAAGACTGTTAACGCAGCCTTCCTGTTTCCTCACATTGGTTTATTCTTTACCCAGAATGCATTGCGGGGTAAAACCGATCCTGTTTGTGACACATTACGCTTTTATATATGTTGTGTGATTAAATGGTGGATGTCAACATGGCTGAAGTTAGCATGTTAGCATTAGCTTCTGCTAATGTTGTTATGCCACAGAATTAAATCTCCTGTTAATAATTAATGTTTTATGGTTATTGTGTTTAGTTAGCGATTCTACGATTCCCTTCCTGAAATCTTTTCTGATTTCTTTGGATTTATGACAGGAAGATCCATGTTTATAGATTATAGAATAAACTCAAATGTTGTGATTTAACCAATTAGGAGTTCACAAAGCTATGACATCATCATCATCTGGGTTTTCCCGAATCTTTATGTTGGTTCATTCATTTGATCTGAAAATAACAAGAAAGTTGTTTTTTATATGAATATTTTTTCCAACTGACCCAGAACAGGAAATGTCTGATCTGATTTCCATGTGACAGAGAAAAATTATCTATCTTTTATATATCTATGGCCAGTTTATATCAAGTTAGCACAGAGGGAAAATGTACAAATGAAAAACTGATGAACAGGATGATGTGATGGAAGTTGGTCTGTGTATAAAATTTGAAAAACAAAAAAACTTGAAAATTGTCCAGGTTGAGTGAATGTGTGAATAAATCTCCTCACAGAGCCGAGTCTGTTCCTCCAGACTCCTTCAATGTTTACATCACTTTTTATAACACTGGGCTGACAGACATGAACCGTCTACAGTCCCAGTGGTCTGTGCACACACACACACACACACACCCCCACACACCCCAACACACACACACACACACACACACACACACACCCCAACACACACACACACACACACACCCTCTCTGGTGTCTGGACAGCATCAGTAACACGTTAAGTGCAGGATCCCCCGTTTTACAAGCCGTTTTGGGCCACATCAAAGCGTTCTCTGCTCCATGAATCTCAGCGATCGAAGCACCGCAGCGCTTTGGGTCGGATCTGGAACCGGAATGTCGACGCTGCACACAGATCTGAACCTGGTTCTGGTTCTATGGTTCCACTGAAACACTTTTCTCTGATCTTTAAACTCATTTTAACAGCTTTATAAAAGTCTTCATGCTTTTCTCTGCAGTTCTTTCACACAATCAAAACCAGAAGTTGTCGTGTTTCTATTGACCATAAAATTATGCAAATTGGAATTATGGAAATAAATTTAAAGTTGCAGTTTTTAACTTTATAAAGAAAAAGTTTTTACATATTTATTCAAACTGTCTCCATGATTGTTATGAGACAGATAATCTGAGAGCAGATCGATCTCCTCCATGAGCTAATGTTACTGTCTGACGAAATGAACCAATCAGAGCCAGGAGGCGGGGCTTAGTGCTGTCACTCATCCTCATGTACTCTCTGCTAAATGTGCTAAAGGAGGAGAAACAGCTTGCCATTTATTTGCTACACTGAAACTAGCATAAAACAACATGAAGAAGTTGGGATGAGCGATGCCACCAGGAGGGTGATTGACAGCACTAAGACCCGCCTCCTGGCTCTGATTGGTTGTTTCTGTTTAGCACTGGGAGAAAACAGAGAAGTCTGAGTTTTTTCACAGATCATCTGTCTCATAAAATGGTGATATAAGTAAAAATATATTTTTTATAAAAGTTACAAACTGCAGCATTAATGGCGACACAAATAAAAAAACTAATTTTTTCATTAAAAAAAGTTTTTGTGTTAAGATCAGGGGATTTTCAGTCGTAATGAAATGAGTTTATTTTGTAAAACTCCAAAGGAAACAGTTTGTACACATCATGAGTCACATGATCATCAACAGGAAGTTACTACTGCTGGAAACGAAGAAGAAGAAAACAGGAAGTGGTAGGATGACGATGGTGCTGCTTGTTTTTAATGACTTATCACATGAACAAACTTATTCATGTGTGATTTTAATTTAATTTCTTACGTAATGGAAACACCACAGTTGCAAAATTGTGGGGTTAGGGTTAGGGTAGTACTTGGAATTATGGAATTAGTACTTTAGCGGAAGTTCAACAACATTTTGAACACATTCTATAAATGAAAGGCAGCTGGTGACATTTTAGAGACGTTCAGACATATTTCAAAATGAAAACACACAAGAAAGTAAAAATATTCAGAGAGCAAAAGAGGAAGTACAAAACAAAGAAATCTTTAGCTTCCTTTCAAAACGAATCCACATTTTCTGAGCGATGGATGGAAACAATTTGTCTGGATGTGAAACTTTAAATATGAAGAGATTTTAAAATGTTTGGGCAACAAAACGTCTGAAATGTTAAATAATCAGCCACAACAGGAACTTTTTTTTTTTTACAATGTTTAAGAAATTATTGACTTAAAACAAGCTGATATTCCCTCCTGGAATTTACTCAAAGTTAATTTTGTCTTATTTAAAGTGTACTGAAATATCTTCAATAGAAGTCATTAAAAATACCTGGTAAGACTTAGTGTTTTTCCTGTTAAAAACAAAAATAGATGTACTCAAATATACTGTTGAATTTTTGCTAATGTGTCTGTATATTGTAGTTTAATTTTCAGGGTTTCGGCTCTTTTTGTGTGAAAGTTTTCTGCATTAGAAACCTGCATGTTTCTAACATCTTCCTCCCGACGTCACGGTGGAGAAAGATGCCGCCCTGCACATCATGGCTGCCCGGCTGTTGTCATAGTAACAGCCAAATAAACACGGCGCGTGACAGGTAGAGTCATGTTGACGGCGCGATCTGTGTTTGTGACAACGACCCGGTTCTTTAATCAACGGGCAGAAAAAGCTGAAGCTGATCGGTGGCGAAGTAAAAACGTTTTCCAGGATTTCAGACCAAAACGTTTCACTTTTTATCTAAACTTTCACATTAAAACCAACTTTTATCATCTTCAGTTCATGTAACAAATAATTTCTGTCTAGTTTTTACATCAAATATCTTCACAGACTTGAAATAGGACAAGATCATTTACAAGTAACTTTTCAGCAAAATAAAGTCAGAAGTTTAATACTGAGAAAAAGTTTTAGTTCCACTGGCTGATAATTTCATTATAACATGGGAAAATATCTTATAAGTGAAATAGATTTTTATTAGTAATAAGGAAATATTGACTTTAAACGAGCTCCTATATTTACTGAAACGTTCCTTGTAAATTATTTTTGTCTTATTTTAGTGTGATATTTGCAGCATATAAAGGTAACATTAGTGTTTTGCAGTGTTCCTCATCGTCCTGCTGCCTTCAGGCGCTGTGGGTGAAAACGTGAGCCGGTCCCGTCCGTTGGTCTACCCTGCTGCCGCTAAAGGACAGTAAACTTTGCCACAGTAGAAAATGCCAGAGCGAATATTTCTCTTTGCTTTTCACTCGCCACTCCTCGGCTCTGCCAGACGCTCAGGGAGGTCGTCCATTCATCCTCGTCTGTTTGCTCTTTGTTTCAGAGCCGCCGTGTTTTTCCAGTGAGCGACGTTTTGGAGGAAACTCCCTCCTCAGAAGTTGACTTTGTTCAACAGTACGACACGTTTTCGTGCCAGAAGTCCCATAACTCATCAGCTGCTCTGCGCCGCATCGCGTGACTCCGCCCACTCCTCTGCAGCTGCACCTTTCAGCTCTGCTTCACATCCACCTGCATCCATCAAGCTCATTTCATTCTGGATCAGATCAAGGTCAGGAATGTTCTTAAAGGGCCGGATCCACCAGAACAAACTGATAAAACCCGTTAACAATCTGCTAAAATATTAATAAATAAGGATAAGGACTTCTTAAAATGAAAAAATATTACACGTTTACAGATTCACAATTATACAACTGTACAGCTTTGAAAAGCATTAGTGGAGCCTCCTGCACAACCAGCCAGAATGCAGCAAGTGGTTTCTGGATGGTGAGTCGTCAACAAATCTCTTGTCTTTTCCAGCAGCCATTGTACATCGCATCCAGCTGAAAAACCATCTGACCAAATGGTGGAACTCAGCGGGGGTTGCTAGGTAACAGGTGGAACTCAGCGGGGGTTGCTAGGTAACAGACGCAGTGCCTGTCAATTGCGACTGAAACATTTGGACTGGATTCATGGCTGGACTCAGGCATGAACCGGTTTGGGGTTTTGAAACAGTGCAGATCTAAATAGAAGAATTAAAATAAGCAAAATGTGAATTTTGTATAACAAGGTTTCCTTTAAAATCAACAGAAATATGAAATCCATTCTGTTTAGACTGAACCATTTTTTGTGATTCTCCCATTGACCATAAAGTTTTGCCGTTTTCCTGAACATGTTTGCAGGTTTGGTGGCTGCAGAGAGTTTTTACTGCAGAGCAAACAGGCAGAAAATCCTGTTCTTCAAACAGGCGTGTCTCGGCTCCGGTCGGGTCCAGAAGCAGCTCCGGGTTTCCCTCCGTGTTGGAGGACGACTCGACTCTGCCATCTCTGAGGAGAAACTCAGGAAACATTTAAACATCAGCAGAAAGTCGGATCCGGCCGTGTTCACTGATTATCTTTATTTAATGATGATTTTTAAACTACAAACCTCTTGTTGTTTCTTGATGAACATCTTCAGCTTTTTCAGCAGCCGGTTTTCTAAAACGGATCAGAACCTGATGAACAGAAACACACTGCAAAACACCAAATCTAATCTAACCAAGGATTTTTGGTTCACTTGAATTTATACAAAACTAACTTACATCAGTAATTCCTTAATATTAATAAAAAAGGCCCAGTTTTTCGGGCATTGCGCCGTTGCCTAGCAACCCCAGCCAAGCCAGCCCGTTACCTAGCAACCCGGTTCTAGTTCGACTGGCAGATTATTTTATTTATAACAAGTAAAGGTGGATAGTAACTAGTTCTGCTTAGTTGAGTAACTTTTTGAAATAAATACTTTTCCTTTTATTGAGGTCATTTCCTGTTTTCTCTCTTCAGTTTGAAAAGTTAAATCCACATCTTTGTTTTCTAAAGAAACGCTGTTATTCACAGGAAGTGCTCCAGTCTGTGCTAGTGTGTGTGCGCGTGTGTGTGTGTGTGGGGGTGGGTGTGTGTGTGTGTGTGTGTGTGTGGGTGTGGGTGTGTGTGGGTGTGGGTGTGTGTGTGTGTGTGGGGGGGCAGGGTGTGTGTGTGTGTGTGTGTGGGGGTGTGTGTGTGTGTGTGGGGGGGGGGGGGCAGGGGGGGGGGGTGGGGGTGTGGGTGGGGGCGGGGGTGGGGGTGTGGGGGGGGGGGTGGGGGTGTGGGG
>CAEFZY010028613.1:0-127968 GCA_903066815.1 Brachyrhaphis roseni | reverse complement strand
GCGTCTGTGGTGGATAGAGAAGTTAAAATGGAGTTGATAGTCGTTTTCTGTTAGATGTCCTGATTCTAAAGAGGTATGGCATGGGTATGTTGGCATTGTTTTTGGCGGAGTTATGTTTTTTCATAAAAAAAAATTATGCAAATCGCCCGGGCTCGGGCGGGTGGAGGTTAACTGGTTTAAACCCAATAACATTGAAGATTGGGCCAAAACGCAGCAAAATCTAAAATAAATTATGAAATAACTGCTTCATAAATTCTTTTTAAAAAATAGTCAATTCAAAAGCTATGAAATACTTTAATATGTCTATCAAAAGATTATTTGACAGACTAGAAAAAATTTCACAATGAAAGGAAGCAAACTGTCATAGATATTGAAACATAGCTGAACATAAGGGATGTTTGCAGTGAATTATTTAATCACAAACATTTAAATAACTGTGAATATTTTAAAATATGATGCATATAAACAGTTATTTTCTTTTTTGTGGCACTTTTGGTGCTCAAAATTGCAAAGCAGACTTTAGAAAATGTCCCAACTATGTTTACTACGATTCACATGCAGAAAACTGAGAACAAAACAAACCACACAAAACACTGTGTGCAGTGCAGCACACACACACACACACACACAATTATTTAAAGTACTGAGGGGTTTGTTTAGCACCCTATTGATGCTAAAAAGTGTTTCGGAAAAGATACTTACGCAAAAAACAGACACCATTTTTAATTTTACACGGACACCATGCATCAGACATATTGTGGTTAATAGATTTAAAATTCAATTAATGTGGAAAAAATAAAGTTAAAGTAGAGCAGGAGGAAGAATTAAGTGTTATTGCAAGCTTTCTTCTTGATCTGATTGCATTTAAATACAAATAACAGCTTAAAATGTTATTAAGCTAATTAAAACCTTCACTTTTCAAATTACCAAGTCTGTTCTGAATCTCACTAATATTGTAGTTTTCTGCTTGAGGAGTTGCTGTACCGCCTCTCATCAACTTAATGTAACTTTGTGAAAACTGTAAACATTCCCGTCTTTGTTATCGCCTCAGGAAAATTTCTCTTAACCAGAAACTAAAAACTCAAAAGAAAGAAAAAGCTGCTTTGTAATTAGCAGAAATGGTCTTCAAATTTTCCTTGACATTCATAACATGGTAACATTAAAACTTAAGAGTTTCTTTGAAGAGGCTTTTAACCAAAAGCCCCAAAAGGCTCAGAGCAGACATTGCTTTTGTCGTTTAACTTTCTCACCTGCTTCCCTCTTCTTGGATTTGATCTTGGGCTCGATGTCCACCAGCAAGGTGTCCAGAGGCAGGCTGTCCGGCAGGATGAAGTAGCGGATGTTGTTGCCCCGGATGCTCAGCGACTCCAGCTGGGTGGGCTCCCTGTTCTTCAGGGTCATCTTCACCGCCTTCAGGTGGGTGTTCATGCTCACATCAACGCCTGCAAACAGAACATCACTCACTCACTCATCACCTGAAACGCCAAGAGTTTAACTGAAAACGCCTCCTAATGATAAAAGTTAGGACAAAACTACGTTTAACAATCTGACTTAAAAGAAAACAAAGCAGTTTTGTGCACCTGCCTGAAAAAGCACTAATTTAGAGTTACTGCTTTTTAAATAATAATTCAGACGTTATTGTATTTGAAACATTTCATATTCAACAAAACCTAGCTATATCTGCAGAAAGGCCCTGGAGCAAAAAAATTATTTAAATAATTAGCTATTACAAAAAAAAAAGGGGCACCTCTCCTTGGGCTGCCATCTTATCGTGGTGGAGGGGTTTGAGTGCCCCAATGATCCTAGAACCTGAGCTGTCTGGGGCATAAAGAAAGTTTGCAGAAATCTTCATCTAAATATCAGTACGGCTGGTGCTGTTGGAAGCTTTAAAAGCAGACCTGAAAACATTATTTTCTATAAGTTTTTAGCATTTGCCCTCAACCATGTTTGATAAAAAAAAAAATCTAAGTGTTTCTGTCACTGAAAGATGGAAAAGGTTCTCTACACACACTTGGCTCTCATTTGCAAGTTTCTCTGAATCGGAGTGTGCCATTTCAAAAAAACTGCAAATGACCGTGTGTTATTCTTGGTTCTGTTTTTATATTTTAAAGTTTTTTTTTTATATATTTTAAAGTTTTTTTTTTTTATACATCTACATGCTTCAGCCTACTGCTGGTAAACTGGAGGACAGTACAGGTTGTTTCTACTCTCTTACCTGTGATGGTGCCGTGAACCTGGGTGCCATTTTTTAGCTCGATGGTGACGGTCTCATGGCTGAGCTTCATCAAAAACCTGTGGACAGCATTGCAGGTGGATTAAAACGACATCCGGGCAAAACTTTTCAACGCACCTGCGTTACTTGGACTGTTGTTATTGAACCTAGCATTAGCTCGTTAGCCTGTATTATTAGCTTCTGCATGATGAGATTTTAGCCTCACAAAACTCAAAATAAACACCGACTACCAATTTATTTATTTTAACAGCTAAACAAAAAACCTGAAAGTAAACTACAGTATTTTTTTCAATAGCAAAAGATCACGGGAAATGGAAAGCCACAACTTTATTTAGCAGGTCAATGCTAACGTACATGGAGTCTAACGTAAAGCATTAAAACCTGCATACAACCAGTTTTCGGGAATTATAACTGCAGAAGAACTAGAAGTCTCTGCATAATCATGGGCGCATTTCATTTGTAACACCACTCAGCCTCCATTCATTAGGAAGTTCTTCCCGCCTCTTCGCCAACAATTCGCTCCTAATCTTCACCCATCCGTCTCTATCGGCTCGACTTTCTCATCTCACAGCCCCGCACGCGTTAAACGGCAACCCCCTGTCGCCCCTTACCTGACTAGTTTCATGGTGGCGGCAACCAGTAGAGAGAAATCCTCCACTGAAGAGAAAAATTACAGCGATCGAGTGAAAACACAGGGCGCCGTTGTGTGTAGGAGAAACGTTCAGGGATGTGACGTCATCAAGCAGCGGCCGCGAAAAGAAGAGATCCTGCGCTGCTGCCACCTAGCGGCAGAAGGATGAACACAAAAAGTTCAAATTCACAGTTTTTTTCTTTCACATCTAACCCCCCGAATTGACGGGCACATATAAATACTAAAGGTAATTAAAAACTAATTTATTACCTGACAGTTTCGTATTTTTTTAAGGACGTTTGTCAAGTCAGTTACATTCATACCCAATGAGTATTTTCCATCTTATTACATTACAGCCACCGTGTTCAGAATATTTTGTTGGGATCTTATTTAATATAATGACACAAATTTGACACATTACTGTGGAGATATACGCAAATAAAAATGGGGGTGGGGGGGACAGAAAAATACAAAGGGGTGATTAAAACACCTCTGATCAACTTCCTTTTTTGATGTCGGAAAAGTGTGCACTTGAAAGCTTGTTTTGGTAGATTCCAACTTGACAACTCTTTTCAATAACAAAGATTTATGTGTGTAGGCAACACTAAAGCTAATCTGAGAACAGAAAAATCTATGTAGCAGCTTTAAAAAGTGGCTTCATGATAGCCACACTTTACTTACTTTTCTAAAGCTAAAAGTGCAACACCTTGGTTTTTTAAGTAATTACAGTTGACTGTAATCAATTTGCTACAATTGATTTACTATAATCTCAGAACCAGTTCTACAGAGGCATTGGCTCCTTTCGCCCCCCTTTTAGATCAACACATTTCTAATTAAGATCACGTTTGACCTGATTACATTCTTGTAGTTGGAGAACTCCAGAAAGACACAAAAACACCTTTTCAGTTCTTTTTATTGAGTAAACTCTGCACTGACACTTTCACTTGTAGATTTGGCCACACATCAAACCTTTCTTGAGACCAGGCGGGAATGTATCAAGTAAAATCAATGAAGAGTGCAGTTTCTTTCTTCCTTTTCCCTTAATTTATGAAGTTGTTGGTTCAGCGCAATAAATCAAGAATACAGTGAGAGGGGCACCAAATGGCACTGGACAATTATTCAACACAAACAACCCTATTCTAATTAAAGAAAAGAAGACAAAACAAAAGAAATAATCATTCTACTCCACCTGCCAGCTATGCTGGTGTAAAATGAAGACTTCAGGTTCAGTGCTTCCACTAAGAGAAAACCGACCTGTGGTCAGAAACGTTACGGTTCGCACCGGTCCCTCTAACATCGCGATAATCGATATGTTAGCCGTTTCATTTGGGGTTATCACGTCAGCTGCATCAGATCTTGAGCCGTGAAAGTTTGATTAAAGCACCAAAGCGTCTCTCGCCACAGCAGGCAGTGTTTGAATCTCCTGTAAACATTACAGCAGGGAATAAATGACGTAATGTTCTAGCCTGAGTGAATGAAACAAACCGAACATTCAGATAAACCTGCTGCTCATTGTAGTGTGAAAACCTCCTAAAAACTGCCTCGGATGCACTTAAAAATCAACCCCGTCACTTTAGGGCTCATTTAGGACAAATGAGTATTTAAAGTGGCGCTTCCTCCGTTTTCTTTAAATAAAATCTTTGCTCTGCAGGTTTAAAAAGTGAAAACTATAATAAATATCAACAAATACAAGAAAAAAGGCACACAGACCAATAAAACTCTGGCCTTAACTTGAAAGAAGATCATCTCTGTCTTAATTAATAAAAGGATAAATTACAGTAAATTCCCATCCCACATCTAATCAATTACAGCAAACTGTACCAGTCAACAGCAGTGGAGTAGATATGATCTGCTTTCACTTACAGTACATTAACTATTACTTTGTCTCAGATATTATGTGCAAAACTCTTAAATCAAGCAGAACATAGTAAATTAAGTCGATTGAGGTGTTTCTTCTCTTAAATGTCAGAAGAAAATAATGCATTTAATGACTTTTGCTGTAGTGTGAATTTCTTCCTTTTCTTTTACCAGCCTCAACATCAAAGTTAAAATAATGAGCGTAATTAAGTTAGATTATCAGTTAATAAAGCAATACGTATCAGAATTACATGACAGCAAAAAAACGCTCCACTAAAATAACTTCTTTAACCATTTCACATTATATTGTTTTACATTTTGATTCATTGGAAATTTGCCTTTCAAAATAACAAAATAACTTTACTTTGAAATTATGCAAATTTTAGAGTTTTGCAAACAAAAATTACGAGCCAAAGTGAGTTAAATACAGCTTTGATCAGAGGTTTACAGAGACACACCATGATGCTCTATGACTGTCATATTAATTTGGGGATTCGATAATCTTCCCATTTTTGAAATGGGAAGATGGCACACAAATTCAGTTTTAAAAACAAAATTCAGGTGGAAATGTCTTTCCTTCGGCTCAAATATGAACATATATTTACACATATTTAGCTGCATGTGGAATAGATGGCTGCACTTTATCTGTATGCTCTTTTGAGCCATCGACAAGCTGCTATTATTCCAGCTGTAGCTAGCTAAACCATTTAGCTGACTAAATCATTTAGATAGCTAAACCATTAACTAAACCATTTAGCCTGAGGCACTTAACTAAATATTGGGGTGTATGAACATATTTGAGCCTGAATGTATAATTCTGACCATGTTTGCTGTTGAGAAAATCTCTTAACTTATTCAACTACTTCTCAGTCCAACGCTCCTAAAAACGGCCCTAAATGGTATAAGGAGGAGCATTGTTGTGATGACGTGCTGAAGGCGGAGTGTCGGAAAGTGTTGGAGCTTCATAAAGGGACAGAGGCCCAATTTCAAGGCGCCAAATTGCGAAGTTCAATTTTATGTTTGATATATGCAGCATTTTGATAACAACTGAAAGTAACATAGTTACTTGACTGGGTTATAAAATGGCATTATGTGCCTGGAAAGTACACGCTATTGTCCCTTGCATAACTATTCCAAAGTGTGAAATAAGCTAAATAAATAAATCAATTAAAACCCCAAATAAATATGACCAGGCCTCCATGATGAGTAAATGTAAACTCCACTATTCTTCAGCTGCGCTGAAATAATCTTTCATCTGAGAAGTGCCTTTGAGCAAATCAGTCCACTGTGAGGAGGGATTTGACTTTAAACGTCCCTGCAGCAGAAACACAACAGTACAACGTAAGAGTGATGCAGGAGCGATCAGTGTGTTGGCACCAACAACAGGCACGGAAATCTGAAGTAAGCCCCTCTGATTGTACAGCGCACCCATCGGGCTCCGGGTTTACAGCAATCATCTATAATCAATCAGTCAGTCAAGTGTTAAAACATGAGGCAAGTTTGGATTGCAGCACCAACACTTCATCCTTACACTTAGGAAATAAATATGAGAAGCAGGAGGATAAATAACTGTAATAATAAAAATAAAAACCATGGTTCATGTGTTCTGATATCAGCAGATTTTCTTTCACGTAATCTGAAACTTTTTGTTTTGTTGTCATGAATAATTGGTTGTCTGTTTCTGGAGCAACAGACGGAAAGCACTTAAACTGTCCAACCTGTGTGTGACATCATCTTTAAATACAGTATGGTACATCCAGTACTCTGATCGGTTTCCTCTCTGCTCGCTATCACACCAAGTGTTCTTGCTCCTCCCACTCCTCCGACGACCCGCCCCCCTCCAGCTGCAGCACGGTGTCCGCTACACTCTCCGCCGCCGGGTCAGCTTGGCCGTGTGACCGTGCGTGTGTGTGCTCTTCGTCCAGCGACAGGTCTGACACACACCCTGCGCTCACACCCTCCTCTCTGACGTCTCTGTTTTCCAGCTCCAGAGAGTCGGGCCTCTTCGGGGCCTCGCGGCCGCCGGCTGCTGCTGCTCCGGGCGCGCCCTCCAGGGGCTGCCAGACCGGTGCGGCGGTGCCATCCTTCTCGGCGCCGGCGTGCGTGTCGGGAGAGGAGTCTGTTTCTGTGGTGGGCGGGGACGGGATGAGAGCCAGGTTCTGGGGGTTGTTCTGGGGGTTGATGTTGTTGTTGAACCAGGCCATGATGTTGTCCAGCAGCTGAGCGCTGGCTGTGGGGTCCAGGGCCTGCAGGCTCTGGGGGTCGCTGGGGGTGAAAGGGCCCCCTGGTGGAATCACCGGTGAAAGCAGCAGCTCCGGCTCCAGCTCTGGCGAAGGGAGGCACAGCTGGACAGGAGGCTGGGGCTCGGACCGGGGCGGGTCCAGAGCATAGGTGGAGGGATGTTCGGCGGTGTAGGAGCTTCCTGGCTGGTAGGAACGCTCTGCTTCGTCCGGATCCCGGCTGTAAGCGCCAGGATGGGGGGGGGTATGAGTGCAATCTAGCGCACAGGAGGCAGTGTGTTCACTCTCGGCTGAATAGGAGCCGCAGTAGCTCGGCTCTTTGCTGTCATGATGGGGGTCTGTCACGGCGATTTGATCCAGAACGGCGTGTGGAGTCGATGTGTTCTGGTCCGGTCTGTGGCTGCAGTCGCTGTAAGGAGCGGTGAGCGCGCCGCGGCTGCATGCCGGCTCCGGGTCCATGTAAGGAGTGGTGATGTTCCCCAGCTTCATAAGGCTGTCTCCCAACTCCAGCAGCTCAGCGCTGAGGGTGGGAGGAGGGGGCGGCAGGGGGAGGGAGCTGAGCAAGGATGGCTGCATCGTGGTGGAGTCTGTCCTGTTGGGGGGCCGAGGAGGATCCAGCAGGGAGGTGGGGAAGGAGGGGCCTCGGGCTCCCGGAGGATCCTCCACGTTGAGGGAGTGCAAAGCGACGTCAGCCAGATCGCCCGCCGTCCCCGGCCTCCTCTCTGCGCCGCCGTCCAGGCCCTGCTCTCGCCGGGACTCCTGGAGCGACAGCTGGATGGCGAGGAGGATGTTGGGGTCGTCTTCGTCGAGGGAGCCCAGGGCTCTCCGGCGACCTTCTGTCCTCTCTGCTGGATCTGAAACAAACAACAAGAAGAAAATATCTCAGCACTCCTGATGCACTCCACTGGATTATAAATCGATCTGAGTGATCACGGCATGTGTGTGCTTCGATCTGACCAGATTGATGGAGCAATAAAGTAAAATCCTATTTTCTGGCTGTCTGCTGCACTGACAAACCAGTTATATATAGAGGCAAAAATTGAAGTTGCATGAGTATTTTTCAAAATCAGAGAACTGCTCCCTTATAGTAAACAACAGAGAAACCTGCACAAGATTTAAGCCTATGGTGGCAAAATGTACAGTGGCCAACAATATTCATGACTCTTTTACCTTTTTACATTAATGTTGATCTATTCTGCTTCCTTGAAGAGGTTAGGGTAGGTCTATTGCTAAGCAAAATATGTTCATTACTTTTTTTAACCAAATCATTGTTAGGTAATGAGATTTTAGTTTGATCAGTTCTGCCTTTGAGCTGTTTTAGGGTCTCTACGCACTTTAAATCCAAATAATCTGCCGCTGGCCACGCCCCCCAACTCTACATGTACACGACCACGTGAAAATGGCTGCAAACAGATACACAGCTGACCAAACGTGCTGGTGCTCCGCTTGGGTTGCTAGGTAACAATACAGTGCCCATTGATTGTAATTTAACAATCGGAAGGTTTCTGAAACGGCTGATTTTCTAGACCCCCAAAAACTTGTCTGGGTTGTTCTTAAGTACTTAGACTGTTTATAGAAATAGTTGAGACACAAATGGAAGTATGAAAATATACAAAATGTGAGTTATGCATAATAGGTCCCCTTTAAAACTATAAACCTCAGAGTATCTTACTGAGATTTTATGTCATAACCAACAGCACTCCAAATTTGGAGGTGGGGTGCAACTTTCAACAAATCAGGCCTTTATGGAGAGGGATAATGGAAGCTGTTGTTGAAAGAAAGTTACAAAATGCACCTGTGGGAGACTTGGCAAACACACATAGATGTAACCTACAATCTGCTGTGTAGAGCTGATTGAAGGATGAACAGAGCAATAAATACAGAACAGTCATAGAAGAAAAGCTGTTAGAGGCTGCAGAAGACTTGAGACTGGGGCAAGGTTCACCTTAGCAGTACCATGATCCTGAGCATACGACCAGAGCTAAATCCAACTAACATTTTGTTGCTAGACCTGAAGATTAATGTCCATAAATGTTCTTCACCCAACCTGACTGAGCTTGAGTGGTTTTACAAAGAATATTTATGAGCAAAGCTCCAAAAGATCATTACAAGTGTTCACTCTGCTTTACAATTATGCACTACTTTGTGTTGACCTTTCACATCAAATTTCCATCAAGTACATCTTGTGGTTCTAAGCTCACTAAATGTGAAGAATTGAGGTGGATAAAATGGCAGAGAGTGTGTTAAAGCTGCTGCTGCTGCTGGACCTGTGTTATCGCTCCTCCTGCTGGCCTCCGGCGTGTTGCTGCTGCTTCTGAGGTTGTGCAGACTCAGCATGTCTCCTCTGCGTCGTGGTCTGTGTCTGCGCCGGTACTGGATGTCAGCATAATCCTGCAAAGAGCCGTCGCGTTACCCCATTACAAAGCGATGCAGAGCAGGTGCCTCATGAAGTAGTTCATAATGAGCAGGTGTGCAGCCGCAGGGGAACAAAATATAGGCCATGCATTTGCACTTTGTGCCAGGGAACTATGGTACGTTACCTGCGACTGTCTCTCTCTGTGATCTCCTGCTCCCAGTACAGAGTGACGGCTTCCCATCTTAACACACATAAGCACACTATGTCAGCTGCAGTCATGCTGTAGCAGGACCTCATGCAAGGGCAGGTCAGTAACGATAGGTTTAGGAAGCTTAGCTGATGAAAAATGTGACAAAAGCTGTTTTTTTTTTTTTTTTGGCAACTACCTCAGGTGATGCAAAACCAAGGTACTCCCAGTCCCATGATCCTCCAGGGTAACTGCAATACAGATTCATCCAAAAGGTTTCCACATATTTTACACAGTTTCAGAATTAAATGGCTCATTTCAAAATAGAAACGGTTGATATGAATTGTGGCAGACATTTCTAGAAGACAAGCTTTAAATATGCAGAAAAAAACAAACAATCCCCCCTCAAAAAACCCCAACAAGGACAAGAAAGGAAGGGAATAGGACACATGGGAGAGAATGCACAACAGACGAAAATATCTAAGGAAGGACAAAAAAAGACAAGAAAGGAAGGAAAGCAAGACATAAGGTTGGGAGGAAGGAGAAAGCAAAGAAAAGAAGAAAGGAAGAGATGAATAACAGAAAGAAATGACACAGAAAAGGATGTGATGTAGGACACACAGGGAGAAGGAAGAAAAAGGACAAGAGAATAAGGGAAGTGGGACATAGAGGGGGAAAGACAAAGAAGAAAAGAAAGGAGTAACAGAACAAGAAACAGAGACAGGGAGGGCACAAGAATAAGAAGAAAGACAGCAGACCACTAGGAAAGTAAGAGAGGAATAAAACAAGAAAGAAAGGGATAACCCAGAAAAGAAAGGAAGGGAGAACAAAAAAAATATGAAAGAAAGGAAGGAATTGAGGACACAAGGAGGAAGGACAAAAACTAAGGGAGAAGGACAGAAGGATTGATAAAAGGCAAGGATAGAAGGAGCATAGGAGGAAGGAACAGAAAGACAAAACAATGTATGGACAGGAAAAAAAACAACAGAGAAAGGGAATAAAGAAATCCAAATATTTTGTTATCCTCCCAATTTTCTTACCCATATTTATGCAGGCCTGAGTAACAGCTCCATGTTCAGTGAATTTCAGATTAAAGCAACAGGAACGACAATGGTAATAAGCAGATTTGTTGCTTACTTCCTGCGGGGCGGATCAGGAGAGTCGTTGGGAGCGACACCGCGAGCCACAGACGCCAGAAACTCCTGCCGCTTCTGCTGCACCAGCCGCGCTGCGCTGATTATTTTGTGCCGTGGCGTCCTGAGGTACGGCCGATTGACCTTCTGAGCCAGATCCTCCACTACCATCTCCAGGTCCGTCTGGTGAAAACAAGGGGATAGGATGAGAACCACCTGTTCAAAAAAAAAATCTCTGAAAGGTTTCCCGTTTTGGAAATTAGACAAGAGTACCTGCATGAGTTCAAATATCTCCTTCTGCGTGCTGCCTTGCTGCAGAAAGAAGCCGTATGGGTAAGAGCACTTCAGCACGCGGCGCGTCTTCAGCAGCTCAGTCACGCCGTCCTCAATAAAACGGGTGTCTGGAGGAGCGCCCTCACCTGGAGCCGGACAAGAACATTCATCCAGCTGGTTCCGCTGCACGGGCAGGATCCAAACAGGCAAAGTTCAAAGACTCACGGCTAATAAAGGCTCTGCTCAGCTGCTCCATCTTCTCTTTTGCTGTTTTCAGCAGCTTCTGCTCCAACTGACCCACAGAAAGGGAAAGAATACACAGAGAGCATATAAACATAAAAAGCACAGCACATATCTCAGGAAGCTAATCGTTAAAGCATGCGCTTAGTACCTTGTAACTGTGTTCATGGTTCTTGAAGCGAGTATAGTAGTGCATGAAACGGTCCAGCTCCTGGAAACTTTTGTGCTTCTTTTCTGCCTGGAAAAGCATGGAAATAAATAAATAAAAATGCTCAGTCTCATTAGAAAATGTGTGGTAGTGTATAGCACATTAAATTATGTGAGGCATTCGGACATCAAGTCCCATCAACGTTGGATATGAGCCAGGATCTCAGATCGTTTGAATGTTGCTGGATCGTGGGAAACTTTAAGAACTCTTATTAGAGTAAAAGCAAGAATGACATTACTTCACACTTTGAATCGGCACTTAGGCTTTCTTTGCCATTTTCCTGATTTATCTACGCACCGTACTGCCTCTGCTGGCATAAACAAAACTAGCTTACAAGTACTTTTTCAGGCTTATATAGTTTGCTGAAAGCATACGTGTAAGTTAGCTTCATCTTATTTCAACTATACTAAGATATTTGCACAAGAAACTAGACCAAAAATAAATATCTTTGATCTAGTTTTGTGTTTTTGCAGTGAGCATTTTTTCTTCTACCTCCACAGTCATTTCTTTGGACTGCTCTTCTAGCTGCTGAATGACCTCATAGCGAGTGCAACGATAGTAGCCTCCCGTGGACGAGCTGTGCTTCTTCCACTCCTCCAGGCATATCCAGCAGAAATCATATTTACACTGGATGGAGAGAGAGAAAGGCAGCAGCGTTTGTTTTATACAGAAATACAGAGTTAGGGTCTCCGGACAAAAATTTACAAAAATATAGACTTCTGAGTTAATTTTAGAAAATTAAAAATGAGAGTTTGCTATGACATAATGGCAGATATCTCTAAAGACTTTTCTAGACTCTGTATTGAATCCTGTCAATAACCCACATAAACATCATACAATTAATCACAATGTGTTAACAAATGACAAGGCGGATCAAAGATTGTGCAGCTTACTTTGGCACATTGCATGTGGTTGCAGCCCTCATTCTTCTGAATGGGCGACTTGCAGTTGGCACACGGTTTGGAGTTGGTCAACAACCACAGGCAGTTAGCGGCATCTTCGTACGCCTCACTCACTCCTGCCACTGGGACAAAATCACACGTTAGCAACATTTCTCCTGTCCAGCATCAGCATTTAGGGAAACAGTCAGCAAACGTCAGAGACCTTAACACCTGTCAGGCTGTTAAAGAGATATATTGGAGACTTCCTGGTGGAAAGATCTGACAGCTGCAGAAAAACTGTCTTGTTGTGGTTCAGCTAGAAAGATTCCTGGTGACTGAAAGTTCCTGGAAAAAGAGGTTGGGCTTACATTCCTCAGGCTTCATCTCTGTTACTTTCTGGAGCCAGTTCCTCCACATCTGACAATCACATGGCTCATGGGCCTCGCCGAGACATTCCCTGAGGACACGAGGGTAATAAACAGAGCTGAACACAGAGAAACCAGCACAAAACCGGCTTGTTACTTTAAAAAAACAACAGAAAGAGGGGATAAAATTTCTGCTTTTAGCTTTTCTAACAGCATTAATGCAAATTCTGTGGACTCTGTGTGTTTATCCATGCCTGTAGAGTAATAAATCATGGTATTTACCAGCAGAACAGGTGACCCTTGCCACAGTCGACAGCTGGGGATGGCAGCAGGGGGAAGCTGTGGGGGTCGCTGTCTCCAGGGCCCGGTCTGGTGAGCCTCACCGCTCGCTCACAGCGAGCCGCGGGACACCAGCGGATGGATGGGTTGTTTTCCACGAAGGCCTGCAATACAGCACGCATGAGAGGTTAAAAAAACAGAGATAAATGTTGGAAAGCAGAGAGGAAAAGGTTACACAACACTTTAAAAAAATAAACACAAACTGGACATATAAAATCTTTCCTTTGATTATGCGATTCCAATAATCTGAACAGGATGTTTCTACCTTGATATCAAACTGCAGGTAGCGCTGATCCATCTCTCTAGAAACCACGCTCTCTATCACATGTACAGGAACCAGCTGGTAACACTCGTAGGCAGGGCAGAAGATATTGTGAGCATCACCTTCCTGAATCTTTATGTTCAGAAACCTGCAGAAAACAAAAGAAAACAATCAATACGGCAAAAAGTAAGAACACATACAGGTACACATTGGAATTGAAGGCCTTACCCCTCCCAGCAGGATCTGCAAAACTCATGACCACAGGACATGTCAATCGGGTCTTCAAAGACTGAGATGGAGCAGAGACAGATGCCACACTGCAGGAAGACGACAGAGAGAAGCCACAATCATAAGCTGTTTTACCTACCAGGATGTGATAAAACTGTCCTTAAAACAATACTGTTCGATTCTAATGAACTGCATTTTTATCTCTAATCTATAGTCCTCGGGTGCAGTGCCTTGCAAAAGTATTCACATTTTTCATTTTGTCATGTTGTTACCAAAGGCTACCAAGCATTTTATAGGGAATAAATGTGAAGGAACAAAGTGAAGTGGTAAATAACTGAAGTGGAGCAGCTTAGAAAGTTTTATAAACAAAAATATGAAAAAACTGAGTACTTAGCTTCCCTGATTTGACACGTCGATCAATCATTCATTTATTCTGTTCCAATTTGACCTGAAAATCGTTGGGGGCAACTCTCTACCAGCTTTTCAAAATTATATCTGTGAACATTGATCTTCAAGTCTCGCCTCTCCCACCTTTAGGTCGAGTAGTTCATTTGAAGATGTAAATATGCTTTGATGTAAAAAGCGTTGCAGCTCTGGCTGTGTGTTTTGGGTGACTGCCCTGCTGCAAGGTGAACCCCTGCCTCAGTCTAAAGTCTTTTATAGCCTCTAACAAGCTTTCTTCCAGGATTTAGCTCAATTTTCCGTTAAATGTTTTATGAAGGTAAAAAACACAGAGAGAAGAGAATAGTGGTCTTTAACTTGCTGCTACCAAACCACAAATTTAACTCTTCATAACAGGATGCAAAGGATGGTTTCCATGGCATCTTGCTGAACTCTTTCCTTATTTCTCACCGTAGCCAGGCCTTCTTCTCCTGGTGTCAGGCAGCTGTCGGTGGGGGAGGTGAGGGTGAGAGTTAGGGGTGAGCGCGGCGTCCTCGGAGTGCGGGGAGACGGCAGGGTGTCCCAGGCATTGTAGCCGCTGGGTGGTGGGGTGGGCATGGTGACGCCAGAGCGCTGGCAGCAGCCTTCAGCATCAGACATCCAGGCTTCCAGAAGCTTTTCTCTGTCCCAATCTGAAAGAAGGACAAAGACTTTACACCATCATTATGGAAATATAATTTTAAAATATCATGCTTCGCCAAGTCAGAAACACACCATGTGCTCGAAGTAGGGCTTCAGCTGTGAAAAGTGGAGCTTGCAGCATGTCCGCAGTCTCTACGATCAGCATGTCCTTCAGTCGGCGCAGATCCTGAATCTTTAGTCCCTCGTAAGGCTGGAAAGAGAGAGAGAGAAACATTCAGGTGAAAAAATTTTTTAGGTCAGCTTTTATCAAAAATGAGAAAATAACTGTGCTGTGATAAAACTGGGAAAGTGAAAAAGATCATGAGAAACGAACAAATATGTGGGGAAGAGCAGGAGGGGGTAGCTGTAGTGGTGGGATGGAGAGATTAGGTATTAGCATGGATTTGGCTGCAGGAATAAAGATCAAACTGGTAACTGTTGGCAGCAGCTGCTTCTATTCAACTGTGCTGGTCCCCTAAATGCAAGGAGGCTGAGAAACAGGACGAGAGGTCTTGCATGTGCATGCACTAAGAACCACTAAGCTGTGACCTTCATTAGAGAAAAACCGCTGCAAAGACACAATTCTGTTGATGAAATAAAAACATCTACGTTAACAATGTGAAAGCTGCGATCTATATGGTACAAATCTACAGTTTGTTCTTAGGTAGCTTGTTTACTTTGACGTTGGTGTCCTTACTGGTTATAGTATTCAGTCTGAGAGTCCAATAATTATGATACCGATCACTTTTTATGCTTCTTTTTTACTCTCGAAACAAAATTTCTCTAGAACTGCAATAACTTTACCTTTAGAAAGCTTTGCCAAGTCATTTTGTTGACAAAATAAAGATATATCTGAAAGGCAACGATTAAAGTAACATAAACAAAAACAGTCTAGTCTAGGCTGGTAGGTGACATTATTAAAAAAAACAACAAAAAAAAACAAGAAGGGAAATATTCTGATTATCATTACATAATCATTTCAGCCATGTGCATAGTTCTGAAGCAAAATGTGACGAAAAAAATCGATTCAAAGATACGACAGGTATAAAAATAACTTGAGCCAGGAGGAAACCCCCAGATCTTGTGACTGTGTTCTCACCTCCTTGTATTGCGGCAGGCGGCTTTCACCGTGTGCATCTCCATTTGACTGCTGAGCCGAGGCGCAGGAGAAAACCATCTGTGACTCCAAGCTGAGTGCCAAGTCGGTGTGGTGGTGTCGCTCGGCGTGGTCGCAAGGCGTCAGCTTGTCCTCATCCTCCACAAAGAGATCAGCCTCGCTCTGGATCAGCAGCTACACACCGGGAGAAGAGCATGAGAATGAATTTACGTTGGAGGAAGCAAGGTGACAAAGTTAAGACAATATGGAGCACGGTTTCGCCAGAACACTTGCTAAGCCTGGTGGTTGTGGCACTCTGCAGTCATTCATCCAGCAGCCCGCCGCGCTTTTGAGTTTAAAAATGTTTAAAGTTGACAGGAAATTTAAAAATATAATTTGATAATTATGTGTTTTTGGAAGATTAATATCTGAACACCAACTATAAGCTCTTAAAAAATGCAAACATTAAAAAAAAACTTGAATAAATAATCACTGCTAAGCCTAATGGAGGCACAAATAAAGCCTGGTGGCCCACCATGCTTATAATACACTGAGGCAAACCTTTATAGAGGTAGTAGAACATTAAGAAGTATAAAACTATCTATAAGCAGTGGAAATGTAGTGGTTTCTAATGTTCCAAAGTTCAATAAATTAGTAAAGAAAACAAAGAAGATGATAAGCAAAATAATGATGGATTTTATAATATTGACTCAGTTTTACACACTTTCCACATTTTTAGATGTTGAAAAACTTTAGAAAACAAAACATCATTTTCCTTTCACACCAAAGCTGCATAATGTAAAATCTAAATAAAATACCCTGGGCTTTGCGGCTTTAGCTTAAAGCTTGTGAAAAAGGAGAAAAGATATAAATATACTGTCTGAACGGGGTTGGTCTCACCTCCACGCAGCTCTTCATGCCTGCAGCAGCGGCGTAGTGCAGGCAGGTGCTGTGGTGGTTGTCAGTGGCGTTCACGTTGGCCTTCTCGTACTGGCCTCCTTCCAGTCTGGCCCCGGTCCAGCTCAGGATCATCTGTCCTCAGGAGGAAAGCTCATTATTATATCTTAAATTTGCGTAAAGGGCATGCTGTTGTTGATGAGTTCGTACCTGGAGGCAGTCTGCGCGGCGCTGCTCGTCCCTCTGCGGTCGGGCAAGCCGTGGTGAGAGCGCTCCCTCTGGCAGCAGCAGGATCTGCGGGCCTTGGCACAGAACGTGGAGGCATGTCTCGTTGTGCACATTACGCTTGTTTGGGTTTCCCTCTTTGCTGAACAGGAACGACCTAGCCAAGATGGAAAACAGCAGGTGAAACTCAAATATATGTATAAAAAAAGAAGTTATAAAATAAGAGTGTTGAAGGAATCAAAAAAGAATAATACGGAACGCAAACAGAAGAAGAGAAAGAACAATTCAGGTGTGTGAAAAAGCCAGGATGCTCCAGATGAACAGCAGAAAGTGGTAGGAGAGGCAGTGTGGTACAATATTGACTATTTCTGTTCAGCATCTAGGAGATAATCGTCATGCTGGTTGACACATGGTGATTAAATGAATGTGCCTGTTGCAGGAGTCAGGATGTTGCTCCAGTTCTGTTTAGCAAACAGTTTTCCTTCAGCCATTTGTCTGTCAAAACCCCCATTTACTGATTAGAGCCTTTTAGTTGGCACCATGCTTTTTATTCGACTAAATGGTACAGCCTTAGAAAACCTGATTATTTTAGACCCGAGTCGTTCTAATCAGAATTTAATAAAAGAAGAAAACAGGATGTGAAAGTAAAAAAGTCTATTTCATTGATAATGACTTAATCTGGGTTGTTTTCCCCACAGACTATTCAGATGTAAATAGATGAGCCTCACAATGGTCATTCTCAGGTCGTATTAAAAATGCGTCAGATTACAGTGACCATCGTTGCATCCAAGTAAACATATTTACATATAAATTTCCTCAGATGAACAATAAATACTACATTAACAGGCCTGAAGAAGCATATATAGATTCGAAGTGAATTCAGCGCTTTGTTAATTTGTTCCTTCATTTCACACCAATGTGCTTGTACAACTGCAGATCAGCTAACTTCTCCTGACAGTTAAATATTTTTATATAAATTATGCTAATTAATGATTGTAAAATCACTTGCATATAATTTATTTTCACTGTATATCATATTCAAGAAGATTACATATTTTCATTGACCTTGTTACGCCCAGCTAGCTCTTACAAAATTAGTAATTATCACCATTGATGGAACTAATGTAACCCTTAGTGACCTCTGACTGGAAGGTAATGTTCAATGAAATCACATAATCATAGTTCCTTACAGCAGACTAAGTGCATTACAGAAAGTATTAAATCACTGATTGCTAAAGCAAGTATGAGACATTCCCAAAGTTGGAATGACTTGATGCATGGACGCTGTGAAACATCATAGAATAAGAGGTTCGTTTGTTGACCAAAAGCTGAGAAATAGTCCTTTGATTTCCCCATAACTCTCCAAAGAATGTTTTTTTTTTTAACCAGAAGACGTCCAGGATTTTCCTGCTAGTTAAGATTGCATTCAGACATCCTAACGAATGCAGAATCAAGTGTTCAGGATAGTCCTAAAATCCTTTTGAGCGCATTCACACCTGTTTTCCGCTGCCTAAATGTAATCAGATCACCCAGGACGGCTCTTAGTGTCAGGTCTGAACGTTCTCAAAGTTTTAAATGTTTTCCGAAAACGCAGCCCAGCATTTTCCCCTTTCATCCCACTTATCCTGTCAGCCACGAACCCCTGCAGTTTTGCTCTAATCATAGCACACAGCCATTTCACTCACACAGTAATAATCGCTAATTATTCCCTCTCAGCGCCAAACCAATACCCCCCACCTCAACACATTTACACGCACAAAAGCCCTCCGCTAAGGCTGAATGGAGTCGAGTCCAACAGGGACGGCGGCTGGTGGAGGTCACCTTTTAGACTTAAGACCACTTCAAGTGGTAAATCTGAGCTCCGAGACTAAATGCTTCCTACTTTGTCTCTTAACAATAGAGGTTAAACATTCTCAATGAGTCGGGGTGGTTATTTACATATTTTCTAAGACTTCCTACTCACTTCTTGTGGAGGAAGGGTTACACTTCCTGAACTGCACCCTTTTTGCCGAAATAGTTGTGTTTGTTTCTCCCAGTTTCACCATCTCAGAGGATTACATGTCAAGCCAACCCACAGGGCGACTGCAGGAGCACGAATAAGCATGGAGCAGATATGTTAAAATAATCTGGAAAAGGAAAACTACTGAACCCATGCATGTCTTCTTATATTAGTCTTTATTTTGTCTGAGATTTCTCCACTTGTCTCCATCCATGCGAGCCTGCTGGAACAAAGGCGCTTTTCCTCCGATGCTTATCAGAAGCAGAGCTCAACATTCAGCACGCCTCTCTGCCCTATTATGGGTTAGTGGAAAGGAACACAAATAGCACACCAATTGATTTGTCATGTGCAATGTTCTCAGACACAGACACATTAAGTAACTGTGGTTTTCTCCATGCCCCCCCTCACCCTCCAACCTCCTCAAATCCTAAATGCACACATGCAGATGCAAAGATAATTGACTGGCCTTTTCAAACAAGCTTCCTGTTCTAATCGTGGAAAGAAAGTAAGGCGGAGATAAAGGCAACTGAGGGAACGATCCAGCTGTCTTGGTCACAGCCAGCAGTTTAATAATCTCTACAGGAGGTACAAAAAGCTGCAATGATCTCTCACTCCACATGTGTTCCTTTAGTTTGACCCTAGCATTTTGGCTTAAGACTTAGCAGATCTGCTTTATGTTTCCTGCCTTGACAAATGCTGCTGTCACTCCAGTTGTTGCTGTGCCGGTGCTTTTGTGTGTGCAGTTACTTTAATCGAATGTGAAGAAACCGAGACTCCCAACTGCACAATGCAGTGGATTAAAATCTAATAATACTCTTACAGGGGAGCTGTGGCGATTCAGCGTTGCACTTTCATTAAGTAGAGGGGACTCTCAAGAGTTAGCTTGTAAAATATAAGTAAAATTTATCCAAGAGGCAAATATATTATATTAAAAAAAGAGAAACTGAACTTTTTTTCCCCTGAATGCATGTTCTGAGGTCGGTTCTGTCCCTGTCTTCAGTTTGTAACTCAAAGCCCATGACCTAATTTATTTAAAAACCACCGCAGAGCATATCTATCCTCTTATGTTCATCTCAAACCCATTTTTCTAGAACTGGTTGATGCTCAACCTGAGAACATTTTTTGTTTCTCAGGTTGAGCATATTAGACCTTGGTCAAGGTTCTAATATGGGCTGTAAAAAGGGAAGCGTAATGTCTTAGCAAATCATCCAGAAATCTCTTAGAAACAAGTTAACTTTATAGGTGACTGTTAATATGACAAGCAGAATAATGAAGACAGAGGAACACAGTAGAATCATTTGCTCATTATCACAATATTCAGCAAATTATATGATTCGCTATGATTCGATACATTTTTAAGATTTTCTGAAAGATTTTAGAGGGACTTTGATTTTGGTGATATTTTGTGACTCTTCCAAAGACTTTGATTGATTGAATTAATTGAACTGATGGTGTAATACTGGTATGATAAATGTTTTTGTTATACACCTGTTATACATGTACTTTGTTTAAATGTTCATTGGATGGCTTTGTGTATTTGGTTATGCAGAAAAGGAACCTGTTTTGTCTCATTTCCTTAAATTAGATCATGTAATGTATCTATTCCATTAATTAATTGTAACTGGTTGTTTCATTACATGTCATTTTTAATGTACATGTGCAACTGGTCATGTGTGATAGCTATCATTTAATTCATGTGGATTTGACATAAAACTCAAAGTAGGATTTAATGTATCGATACATTGATACTTTCTGAGGAAAATAAATATTGATAAATATCATAGAATCGATAAAATTACACAGCCCTACAATATGTACCGTGACACTGCGATAACCATGAAATTGCAATATATTATGCAGTCTAATACATCTCAAGTTACTGCAAAGCTGCCAAGATTTATGGAAGAGTGTCTATGGTTGAAAGAAAGCCACGGAAAGACTCATTTGTAGTTCACACAAGCCATGTAGGCGACAACTAACTTCAACTTAACAGGTTCAATTTTATGAAAGCACAATTAGAAAACCACTGGACATGAATGGCTTGTTTGAAATGGTTTAAGGAAGACCTTGTTCTCGCTTAAAGAAAATGCAGCAGTACAGCTTGGCTTTCCAAAGCCACATCTGAATGAACCAAAAATCTTTTAAAATGACCGCCATTGGAAAGATGAAAGTGGAGACATATGGCTGTAAAGCTGTACACCATGTTCGGTGAAAAGATAAAAACCACATATTAGCACGTACAACTCATACCAACTGATAAGTGCGGCGGTGGAGGGGTAATGATTGGGGTTTACCACAGGGCTGTCCTGCAGTCTGTAATTTTGAGCTGAATGTGAGGTCATCTTTGTCACGGCGAGAGCTTGACTGAAACTGTAAGTTACCGGACAATTATCTCAAAGACTCTAGAAAAATGTAGTGCAGACAGGCTGGAAAAAAGAAAGAGTGAGATTTTGCAACAGCCCAGTCAAAGACTAAAACTCAGAGGAGGCTGGGAAGGTTTTTAAAGCAACTGAAAATGGCAGCTTCAAGATTTTGCTCTCAGAGATGGTTTTGAACCAAAGGGTGCACTTAGAGAATATATTGATAGTTGTGGAAACTTACTTTCTCCCATGAGTGTATTATCAGGTATGTAGAAAAATTGCTACTGATCAGTGTTGCCAACAAACTTAGCAGCGCACTGAAATTTCAAGAGCTGTTTTTTTGAGATTAGACTCAGACTCCAAATTATCCCTGGAACTAAATTTTATCACAAGTGCTCCCTGAGGTCACTGATTATGTTTGAGGCTTTAGTTGGCAGCTTCATATCAGAGTAAATAAGATTAGATTTTCCCTTGTACTCAAGGCTGATGCATTTCCTTGTGGACTGCAGTGTCATTTAGAAACTCTGTATGGAAGATAATCTTTTCTATCTAACATTGCAATAAATTCACTGATGACTCATTCCCTTTTACTCTGCCTTAAAAATGTAAAAAAAAAAAAAAAAAAAGAAGAAGAAGAAGAAAAAAAAAAAGATCTAAATAACAAACCTGAGGAGCCGCGTCATGGCATGGCGGCATACGTAGTGCAGAGGTGTGTTGTGCTGGTACTGCTCTCCGTATGATGCGTTCGGGTCCAGGCTGTCCCTGAACTGAGGGTTGCCCTCATACAACTGCCAGGCCAGCGCCTCGTCGCCGCTCACCAGCGCCTTGCGGAACTTGGTGGCCGTGTTGCCCATTGTGTAGCGCTTGCGATGGGCCACCAACTGGGAGCTGTGGCAGATCACTCAATGCTTGCCTACGCCTCAGTCCTCCTCCTCCTGTTCTGCCTCCCCCGTTCACCGCAGGTCACAATTTAAAGCAACATGGTTCTGCGTCCTCCTTCCCTGCACATAAGAGAGACAGGCAGGAGATTGATTAGAGGGAACTGCGTGACACAAGAGGAGGACCAGATTTGAGTTAAGTGGCAAGAAATAGGTTGCGAAGGTCGGGAAAAGAAAAGGGAGAGGGGAAAAAAAAGGACGAGAAGTTTGGGAGTAGAGCTAAAGCGAGGAAGATAGAAGGAGAAAGCCTCAATCAATCACTGCATCAATTGATCAGCTGATGTTCTGCAGCGAGGACATTATCTCACCACACATAAAAGAAAACAGAGAAGGAGCTAGAAAGGAAGGAAGATAAGAGAGAGGCCAAGCTAGAAGAGTCAGTTAATGATATCCAACTTATTGATCAGTAAGTCAGATGATGAAAAGCACTGTCAATATTACCACAGCTGGCCACTGTGAGTCTAGGGGCAAGTAGCTGCATATATTACACAGTTGATATGCTTTCCAGCCACTGAAGGCCTGAGAGTGAGTTAAGCCATGCAGCACTAAAGTACCAAGCCAAACCAGTTTTACTTTCTCTCGGAGGCGCTAAACCCAAAAACCACAACTGTGGCTGCTCCCACAGAGGAGGCTTACACGGTACAGTGATCTGAAAAAGTATCTCCCGCTTGTAGGTTTTCTTATGTTTTTGGAACAGTTCTATATTTCAGACAAATAAATCTTAATATCAGACAATTATGATCTCTGTGAAAAAAAGGCAATTTTTAAATGATGACTTTATTTATTGCAGGCTCAGAATGAAGATATCCAAACCAGCCTGGATTAATGGCAAAAAGTAATCTCCTGAATAAATTTGGCAGCAACCAGTCAGTGTGTTTTACAACGCTTAGGAGGAATTTTGGCTAATACTTCATATTAGCCAAAATATTGCTAATATTTTGGCTAATAGCCACACTGGATGATATTGGAAAATGATCCACCTACTTAAACTCATACCAAAGAATCTCAAGCCAGACTTTGACTAGACCCATACAAAACCTTCATTTGGTTTGTTTTGAGCCCTTCGGGATAGACATGCAGATTTACTTTGGATCATTGTCCCACTAGATGATTAAAATAAGCTTTAATTTAAGGTCAGGAAATGATGGGCTAACATTCTCCAACAAGATTTTGTGTTTGAGAGAAGTGAGTGCATGATTCCTTCAGATTCATCAAGTCACTCAGGACATAAAGCAAGAAAGTATTTGGGAATATAAAAATGCTTGCCTTTCACATTAATGTTGATTCACGAACATTGACCTCAACTAAAGCAGTTGATGCATGCAGTCCTCAAATATTTTTGATTCTCTTGGGATTATCTGGATGAGTCTGTTGTTTTGGAGGAGGCCAGCCAGTCCGGGGAAGGGTCCTCCCAGTCCCATATTTACTCCATATTTGGATAATGGTGCCCAGTGTGATTTGGTGGAATACCAAAGCCTTAGAAATGACTGTAAACCATTTCACACCAACAAATCAAATGTCAATTACGCTTTTGCTCATTTGAATTCATTTTGAAATAATTAGCACCATGTACTGCTTTTTGAGATCGTTTCGCCTTCTCCATGTAGATTCAATCTACTTACCAGCTTTGAATGTACCCACAAAATTTGGTCATCCCAATCATTAGTAAGGGGGAAATTACGATTTCCACACATTGCGAGGTGGCATTAGCTTTCTTTCCCTTAATAAATGAAAAAAATCGTTATTTAAAGACAGCTTCTTTTTAGTCAGTCAGGTTATCTTTGTTTGATATGGAAATTTGTTTGATGATCCGAAACATTTAAATGTGACAAAAGCAAAAAGAAAATGAAATCTGTAAGGAGGGCAAATACTTTTTCACAACACTGCAAATCCTCCCATCTCTTCCCGACAACAGGAGAAACTTTTTTAATATATTGCAAAAACAATAACAATGGAGCGATGCAGGAAAAAAAACAAACAAACAAGCAGCATCTTTCTCTGCTCACATGTTGCACCGTCTTTATCAACGTGTTCTGCTTTGTTTCCTTCCTGATCCTCCCCACCTCTCCCTTTTCCTCACAAACAGCTAAGCCTGTCTTGAACGCACACATCGATGTCCTGTAATGAGCGGAGTGTGTGACGAGAGCATGAGTCTGTGTGTGTGCTGGGCTGCTGAGGGTATCATTACAGTCTTCATTCTATGGCCATCTGTCTGGCCTTCACAAAGAGCCTCCTTTTTTAGGCTGACTACAATTGGCCACTGACTGCCCGGACTTGGGAACATTTGAATAACGTGGATGAGTGCCTCACTCCTCCTCTGCGCTGACAGACAGCGAAAATGTACGCTGACAGATGAGACACAAGGGTCAAACAGAAGCTGCTAAAACTGAGAATAATCCCAAAACACTTCTGGATTCTGTGTTTTTGTGTAAAACCAAGTAGTGTAGTGGGCTGCAACAGTTAATGGGTCAGTCTGTCTGCTTCCCTCCTTTTTGTGAGCACTAGTTTACTTCCAGTTCACTTCACTTCTGTACATATCTTGCCTGCCTCTTTTACTAAATAAGGACAGGACGTCTGGTCAAGAAGGAATCCAGGAATTCAAAGGATTACATGTCTTGAACTTGGCAGTCTTCCTGCAAGTTATCTAGTGGTGTAAAATCTGATCATTTAGTGGTCAGATGGAGCTGAAACATTTGACTAATTTCCTGTTAACTAGACATTCGTCTTTTCAGTTTTAAATTCAATTGAGAACGGAGGTCTGACCGATGTCGGAAAAATCCACAGTAACGAGTTTAATTTATTCCACAGGGCTGCACAGGCCTCATGCAACAGAACAACTGAAACACTTAATATTGCTTAGGAACAGTAAGAGATTACAGAGCTAGAGAAAAAAAAAATTACTCAGTTTATTAGTAAGGCCAACTTGTGAAAAACTTTACATGATAATTTGATTAAGTGATAAAATGCAGACCCTTTTTTGGACAGTGTCGGTTGGTTGCCAGTAGCAAAGTTTAGGTTTCAAAACAGCAAAAATGTTTCCATGTTACGGTTGTTGCTCTTTAAAGTTCTTTTAATGAGACGCCAGAGACGTTGCCATAGTGACCAGAGCTTTTCTTGATTGTATGCTGGGTGGAGTAGGCCTACGCCGTCCTTTCTCCATGTGTTGCTGCACACTCAGGGTAAGTTGGCTGAAATATGTTCCCCCATATTTAAAGAAAAGATGCTCAAGGTGTAAAAACGCAAATAGCACAACCCATAACTTTCATTAGGGTAACAGAAATATGTTCTTGAGAATGCAGTGGTTATACCACATTCTCACTCTTACATATATCCAAAGCAAGTATATAAAGTATGAACATATCAGGTGTACTTGCTTTCACCTAAAACGGAAAAATAAGTTATTCCTACTGCTAATATAAAATCTAACATTCTGTTTGTTAAAGGTAATAAATAAATGTTAGAAATACATTCTGTGTTTTAAATGTTGATACATTAACATAACAATTCACTGTGCAAGAAGTATTAAGCTGGTTTTAGCTGGTTAATTAGGCAGGCCTATTTACTCAGGCATGCAACTGGCTGCTTAACAGACATGTCGACTGCAGCTTGCCATAAAAACCAACATTTGCCCTCTGCAATGTACAGTGTACAGTAACACCAGTGTATCAGATGCAGCATTGTTTTCTACAGAAAAAAATTTGGGTTATACAGTTGAATGAGACCACACAGGTCGAGGAGCCTTTATTCATCGACATGCATCAGCATCACCATTTCCCTGTTGCTAGTTCACTAATGTTACTTCCTTGACCCACTTATGACAGATAATGTCCACTGCAGGCTGGGAATACTTCAGAGGTGCTGCAGTTTTGCTGACTGTCTGACTAATTCATCTAGCAATCGCAACTTGGCTCTTGTCAACCTCACTCAAATGCTTGCCAATTTCTATTTCCTGTTTCTAACAAATCTACTTTGAGAACACAATGCCCACTTGCTGCATGATAGATCCCAACTGCTAAGAGTTGCGATAAAGACACGACTTATGCTATTCAGCACATTTGCTAGTGTCAGTAATGCTATACCTAAGTGGTGTGAAACTAATAAGCACTTTGGTTTCCAAGTCTGGACTGCCTATGTTTTTATCAAGTGGAAACATCTACAAACACAAGAGTTTGTATTTTCTGTAAGCAAAGAAAACCTTTCTATCAGTAAGCTAAAAAGCAAAATGCAGCAATAGGTGAGGGAGGGAGAGGTCTGTATAAATACAGGTTGTATACAGCTAAAGAAAACTCTGATCCCTCCAGTTACTAAAAGTTACAAAGACTTTTACTTCAGTTATAGCAGCACTGAAACTGTAACTTAATAAAACCTTGGTATTCCTTAATACCTGAAACCACCGAAGGTATGGGAATAATTAATCCTTTATTAAGTAATAATACATTTATTCAAGATTTTCTATGTAATTATAGAATAACACAACATTGATGTGTGATTTTGATGTTAAGATCTAGTTAGGAGACTAGCAATTCACTCTTAGTGAAATCCATAAATACATCAATAACAACTGCAGGAGCGTGAATGGTTCCCATCATCTGATACACATTAACTTAGTTCAAGTAGGGATTGTTCCGCTGCTGTATAAAGTGCTGCAGGACAAAGTCTGTTTGCCCAAACAGACATAAAACTTGTTGGAGTCGGACACAGCAGCAGCTGTGATGACACACAGAGCGACTTTTAACGAAATTAGCTGGGTCGCAGTGAATCAGTTAAATATCCAGGTCAGACCTCGGGTGGTTATCCTCCGAAGTGTGTCAGCATGAAATGGAGCACCAAGCAAACAACAGCCGACTTCTCTCTGCATGTGTTTGTCCATGCGGCCCCTCGGTCTTTTTTTTTCTTTTTTCTAAACGCTCCTTTGTTTCAACCCGCTGACAGTTTGTATGAATCACCAACCAAACAACGGCAAGGTGTAATACACGCTGCGAGTTATGAGCTTCATCTTCACTCCGACCTGTTTTCAGTTCGTCTGTTAAGCGAGGGTGTTGTGGTGAGAAACGTTACCACCCAAAAACCAGCAGCCTACCTCGATGTTGTTACCGCGGCTAGCCAGCTGTCTCTCCGTGTCTCTTCTTCGGTTAAACGTTAGCGGTTTGTGTTAGCTCCAACTACCAACACTACAACTGGACTGCTTCTACTTACACGTTTGGAAACTGGCGTGCATCAACAGCCATCGTCTTACAAATGTCATTCGGTTTTCCGGCTGCCGTTTCGCTCAACCATCCTCCCAGCCAGCGGACCCCGACGGAGGGCGACAGTGAAGATGCACCTGACAGCGTAGAGGCGACACGGACTCTGCTCCAGCTTCACTTTGTTGTGGCTAACACAGAACAGACCGGATACAGCGCGCAGGCGCAGTTCTGACAACGATCCCGACTCCGCCCCCAAACACGTGTGACGCAATGGTTGACGTATCACTCTGGGGTTCCGCCCACTGGCAGAGCGCTGACTAAATTACACGAGATTTTAAGGGGAACAGGACAAAAACTATTTTTACTGTGGCGTTGATTAACATTTACACCAAACATTTAAGCAGTTATTTAACAATTTTCACAAAGTAAAGAAAGCAAAGTCGTCTTCTTCTTCTGTCAATTTTAATCGCAGTGTATTAGCGCCATCTGCCGTACTGAGGTGTAATCCATTAAATATAAAATCACTTATTTACACTTGCAATAAAAAACTAAACAAAAACAAAATAACTTTAAACTTTCTCATCTAATCGTGTATCCTTTTGATGAATTATAGAATATAATTCAAGATTAAATAATAATTGTCTTATATTCATCAAATTAAGTCATATCCAACGTTTTATATATATATATTTTTTTTCCATCAGAGAGGTGTAGCAACTAGTTACAAATACTCTAATAACATTTTGAATGATACGTACTTTGGCTTAATGTATTACAGTGGAGTTTTACCAGTAATATTTCTAAGTATTGTCAATCTTATTTAAGAAAATTGCCTGGCTACTCTACCCACTGTCAGCAACTTCACTCAATTAACAGCAAACATATTGTAACAAAATCACGCTCAGACACACCTACAGTTTATGTTAGGGTTAGATTTTTATTTTTACACAAATTACCTGGTTCTATTGGTATTTTCTAGCTGCTGAGCTTGTGCCAGGTTAAGTGAACATAAAATAAACAGGATATATTGTCACTGGAAATACTTCACCCTGTTCCAACATATATGTACCTTAACTACTGTAAGTATTGGTTTCATACATAAGATATTAGAAAATATATCTAAATACAATAAATCTCTTTACAATGTGAGGAATTAACAGCAGACAAAAGACAGCAGTCTTTTTTGTTAAAACATCCCCAATTGCCAACATGATCAAACTTTGTGGAACATCTGACAAAAAAAGGAAAAAATCCCACTTGCATAGATGTATTTAGATTACTTTAATTGAATAATAAAAAGTATAGATCATTATAAAATAAGGTGAAATATAAATTTTTACCATAAATGCACAAGTATCAAATGTACAATATGTTTACGATAACTAAATAAATGAACAAAAAAATTACTCAAGTAATTTTCATTTTACAAAAGCTGATTTTTGGTCTCAGTATCACATCAAACTTTATCTGATAAACTTATTTACAACCTCAAAATGTCAAGGATAAGATCTGCTAAAAACAAGAAAGATGGGATGTCTCTCCTTCACTCATCCTCCAGACAGCAAATGCCGAGGCGGCAGGCCTCACACAGTGCTGCCTCATGGGGCTTGGTCCACACTTTAGCAGAGGATGTCGAAGAAGCTTCATCGCTTTCCTCCTCCCCATAGCAATTTTTACGGATTTTGGAAAAAAGCCTGAGCAAAGCGTGTTCCACTTCTTTCTTGATGAAACCCGGAAGATCAAACGCCCCGTCCTGGCAACGACGACAAGCTTGACCAAAAGGCCGCATTATCACCGTACCCCGGCCGTTTCTCACCCGGTAGCGGAACAGCACCACCACTCGAGCCGAAGGCCAGGTCTTACGACAATCTCCGCACTGGAACCTGGGGAAAATCAGATGGTGGATGCAGACTTTAGACGCATATTCAACAAAGTTTTTTATCAGATTTTAAATGGTGCTTCTAAATTTTACATCATATTCCCTCTGAAAAAGAGTACATTTCTGGATAACATTTCTAGATAAATCACATCCTGTACTAAATTAACAACTTGCACAGTTTCTGTCCCCGCCTCAAAAGAATGATACTGCCAGTATAAATGCTTCCTCATATAACTTGCATAGTAAACGCAACTAAAAACTAGACAGAACATCAAATGTCCACGATTGGCACATTAATATCTTAGTAAATAAAAAAAAAACATAAGTAAAGCACAATACGTACTTTCCAAAGGCACAATGGGAATACACTTTCCAGCCTCTCTTCCTCTGATCTTTGGTGATTTCGTTTGTTTGGGTGTAGTTAAAGTTTAGATTCCACTCGTCTCCATAGTCCAGCTCATTGTCATCATAAAGGAGTTCATCAAATATGTCCAGCCAGAGAGCTGGAGTCCACCCTAATTGAGTAGACAAAAAAAGAAAGTTAAAACCTAGTCTGGCACGGACCGAAAATGTCAATTATTTCTCAAATTATCCTACAAGGCTAGAATTGCAATGTTTTAAGCATGACCCTCGCAACTTGAATCTGTCATTTTCCAGACATCAGACTCATATCCCTTAGGCGCTCCACCTGTTTCCCTTTTGAGACATAAGTTTTAATTTAAAGACTGCCATACAAACATTTTACATGAACATGTTTTGCTCATTTCTTTTTGTGAATGGACTTTTTTTTAACTAAACGCGACACAGCTCACAGCTAATAACACACAATTAATTTTTCTGAAAAAAGTAATAATACACAGATTCAATAAAGAAAGAAACCTTTTAAGACTTCTTCACCGTTTCCTGCAGCACTTTTTCCTTTCACTCAACTTTCCATCATATACTTTGACAGAAAACCGTGCAGGCTGCTGAAACCTGCTTTGGACATAAATGGTAAAACTTTCTGTATTTAAAAGGAATTTTAATTTGTTTTATGACATTCTAATGTTCTGAGACATTGGATTTATAGTTATTCTATTTATGTTCTAAATTTAAAAGTTTTGCACTACTGACTTTTCAGTGGTGTATAAAATAATGCGAGAAGCCCATAAACAGGACTACGTGCAAATTTGTCACCTTTTTTCAGTTAACCTCTGACCAGAAGGGGGCGCATTTGACCCAGTTGTGAGAGTTCGCCTAAAATATTCTTTTATAATAATTTTTACAGGCAAAGCTTCATGTGTTATCATATGAAGTTTGTTTTTCCTCGATGCGAGTCACTATTATGCGTTTTTATTAAGTAGAAAAGCTTTGTTTTTCAGTGGAAGTCAGCGTCCAATACGCTTTTCTCCTTTAATTTATTACATGCTATGCTTTTTGTTATGACCTCAACTTACACATAGATCTTCACTTCAACTTATTAGGATCATTATAATGATTAAGTCCGCGTCCAATACGCTTTTCAAAACAAAGCAACGCCCTTGTTTCTAGAATAAAAAACTAAACTGAGTCGCAGTAACTACAAGGACAATCCTGCATGTATATATATGTGTGAAAAAAAATGGTATTACCTGTTGGTCTGCTCATTTTGCTTTATTTTCTGACGCCTGGAGATCCGCAGAAACGCAGTGCTTGTCCTCTGAATGTTGCTCTGCAGACCGCCGCGTTATTTATATCTGACAGAATCAGCTGTAGTCAGGAAAACGAAACTTAAGAGTCATTTTCGCTTTCCTTGCTGTGGAAATGGGTTATCAACAACAAACACTGGGAGGGGAGTTGCCCTATCAGCGGTGAAGAAATATAGCATCATTTTTGCTGTTTGTCTCCAACGCACATCAAATGAATGGTTCATTAGCAGGCCGACTACTGCCAGTCAGTCTTGATTCAGGTGTGTTGGAGCAGGAATGCATGTAAGAGCTGCAGGGTGCACAGCAAATTCAAAAGTGTCAGACTTCCGGTGTTGGTGTTGTATGTTAAAAGTACAGCGTTAATTCAACACTTGTTTAGTCTAATTCAACAACATTAGTGGTAGTTTCCCTAAAGAGTTGGTATTATTCCAGAGAGTTAAATTTAACCCTCTGGATACAATTGTAACGTATCTGTGACGTCACGTGTTTGCCCGAGGAGCGGGACCAGCAGTATGGCGTCTTGTCTGGAACGGCTTAATAATTAACACATAGTGTTAACTTTTGACCCTACACACTAGTGTTAGGTAAATCATGATTTAAATTTCAACTACTGAGAGTGTTGATTCAACTCTATCACGAATAACTCTTTCAAAAGTGTTGTTTTAACAGGATCCAGAGTGGACCAATATAGACACTTTCAAAGTGTTGAATTCAACTCTCTTGGAGTTTAATAACACTTCCAAATTTGCTGTCTGGACTTGGGCACCACTGAGCTAGATAATTATTAAAATAGAAATACATTAAGGTTTAGAACAACGCAAAAATTTAAAGCTAAAAAAAAAAAGAGCAAATATCGTCAAAATAATTGATATTTGACAGCTGTATTGTGCTTTTAAACAACACAACAGTAATAAAATAATAGTAATGAAAAAAATTCAGAACACTTTATTATTATTATTACTACTTCAGTTGTGGTGTTTTTTTGGGAATTTATTTTGTAAAAGTACATACTGACGCAGGACAATGATTACAAGTTCTTTTGTACTTGAACCTCCTTACCAAAATTCCCAGATTAACTGAAATTTTTATTTTTACTCAAATCAAACTTCGGTGTTGTGCATAAAACTTTGTGGGAAACTATGCTGCTGCTGCAATTCCAGGAATGACAGTAAATTTGCATCCTACTGTCCGACTCAGTCCAGTAGATGGTGCTGTAGGACCACATTTTTCAGTAGATTGCTGCTGAGACTCTTGTAGCATCTATAAACTGTCAGCATCATTATTTCTTGTGAGTCATATCAGCTTAAATCGCAAATAAATACCCAGATACAGCATTCACTCGGTGGAAAATTAGAAGCTTATAGAAACAAACATTAATCAGACATTCTCATAAATGATCCACCTGCTAAACTGGATCAAAACATGTTAGTCATTTGTATGTTGTGAGAAAATACGTCTTCATTCGTGCTTCAGGAGATCTAAAATCCCAACTAAAGAGGGAAAAATTGAGTTTCAATCTGCTCAGAAGAATTAGACTGTTGGATAAAATGGTCAACAACGACGAAGAGTCTTCCTAAAAAGATTAAATTGTGTCTTTTCAGACTTTTAAGCATAAAAATAATGAGATAGTTCATGTCAAACATTTTTATGAGTCCCACTGTGGGATCGAGTTTCAGCTTATTTATCAGCTTGTTCTTTTCCAGGAGGTAGATAAGGATGACTGCCTGCATGTTTCGACCTCTATCAGCATCCACCTGCTGATCTACTGTTTCCTTTGACAACCCATAATTAACGCCACGTCAGAAAAGTTTCCGGCACAAACACTTGTCTGTGTATTTGTAAATGTGAGGTGCTTTTGAAGTCACAATCTGTCCAAGGACTTAATTGGTTTGTTCAAAAGTTGTTTTTTTTTGTTTGTTTTCAATCACATTGAGAACAAAGACCCTCCAAACTAAATTTACAATGAAGCTGAAAGGTGCAGAAAAGGGCTTTATTGTTTATGTTTTATTACGTTTGGTTTTGGATTTCCTTTTTGTTTTTGATAATTTCCTTGTGGAATGTTCTCTTGGTCTTGCCATATTTAGTTAATTTCTTTGTGTTCATTATTGTCAGAGGGGTGTTGCCATAGAAGTTGATTCCTATGTGTTTAGTTTCTTAGTTTATTTTAGTTTGGTTTAAATTTGATGATTGTTTTTCCCTTTGGTTTGTAGTTCTTGAGTCTCCCTTTGTGTTAATAAGTCTTCCTCACTTAGTTTGCATGATTTTTATGGCCACAGCTGCCACATTTCCTCTAATTAGTTCACCTGGTTCCTTTATCATTTCTTCCATTAGACTGCCTATTCCACTCACAACAGTTTAACGTCCTGTTACGTTTGTGTTTGTTACTCATTATTAAAAACTCTCCACGTTGCCTGCCTGCCTCTGTTTCAGCCTACATTTGGCTTCAAACTTGAAACCAAAACATAACAGATAACTTTCACGATGAGACACTGGATGCGCTATGTACCGTCTTTATTTACCGTCTGATTTCATCAAGCAGACTTTGTGGAAGTTATGCGTGCAGTTTCCCAATAATCATGATCATTGGTAGAGGTAATAATAGCACCAGAGTGACAACACCTGTTTGTAGGTATGCAGTGATGGCACAGTAGCATTTTCTTCCTCCTCTTTAACACACAAAACATGTCACAGACAATTATTTATGAAAGACAAATGAAAACTTACCATGCTCTACAGGGACTTTTTTCATAACTGGGCTGATTGCTTCTTACAATAACACTCCACCCAGAGCTAAAAACATGTCCAGTGCTTGAGACAGGCCTCGAGCTATGATTACAGCAGTAAACATATACAGACATTCATGTGATGATAACGCAGACATGCAGGTTTGTCAGGATCATGACACAAAACTCATTTGGAAGTACTTGACAGAGATTATTTTAGGTACTACTTTAGCTTCAGCTCACTTAATTGTAGGCACATACATTTGCTTTCTGACCAATGTATTTTATTCACAAAATATATATTATAAATTGGTTAACTTGTAGAAGCAATAACTATTTTTTTTATGACAAATAATGATTTAAAAAAAATAGTAGATTGCCAGTGTTTCTCAACGCAAGCTAAAGAAAATTATATAAAGTTGCTGTATTGTTTCTGTAATTCAGTGTCACATCGTATCAGTTGCGTACGGCGCCACTTTTGCACAACTTTACAGGTCTGCAGAAGAAATGTGTGCGTATGTATCTTTCCGGCCACCACAGTAGTGCAAAACTGACTTCGAAGCGTCAGACTCCTGGGAGTCACCTTATACGCAGGTGTGACATTACAGCGTGAGAAAAGCATGCTGGGAGAACTCACAGAGACAGAGACAAAGAAGCAGATACAGGAGACCTGCAGAGTAACTTCATTGTGCTGCTGCTCAACATTCACCAAGTATCTCATTGACACCAGAACGCGCAGATTAAATCTGCTCTGGAACAAAAGCGACGTCAGCAATGGAGATGAATAAAAGTATTCAGAGAAAGGTGTGACGGTAATGTAATTTGGAACTAGCTGGATTTCCCTGAATGCAGATTCACTTAACAACAGATTGACCCAGCTCCAGCATGAACACTCTTATTTTATTCTCTTTTGGCTCTGACAGAACAGATGCACATTTAGCCTCTAATTCATTGCCAGTCATGAGAGGAAGAGCGCTGCAGAGTTGATTACCTTTTGATTAGAATTGGTTAACTACATGCAAAGTGCTGGACGAGTGAAATTTGGAGGTTTTATATCTGCCTTGCCATCCTTTGTGTGGCGACAACGCAAACTTAGCATCTCCAGTGTTCCTTCTCACTGTTTAAATAGTTTAAATTTCTTAGTCATTCTTCTGACAGTAAATCTAGACAGGTTTGTTAGAGCAGATTGTTTCTTGTTGCCATTTCCTGACTCGTGAACACATTCACTCATCTGCCTTACCTGAATGGCAGGATTTGTTGTCTTTCCCATGTTTAATGGTGGCTACGAGAAACAAGCTTCTCTGTATAAATGCAGAAAAATCCTGCATCTTTAGCTGATAGAGACACCCCCCCAAACGTGTGCAAGATGTCTCTACAGAGGAACACTTTTTAGATTTTTATTTGTAGCAAATAAAACCAATATATCATTTTTGTTTAACGTTCTAAATTGAGTACAACTTTGCGTGCGTCTGTCACATGCGATCGCAAATGTGAAAAGGTTTAAGTGTTATAACTTGCTTTGCAGGGCACTTCTCAATGAAAATTCATCATACAGTGGTTCATCTTTAATTAGGGCTAACTTCTGTCTAATATCCATTTATTCTGGTAAAAAAAAAAAAAAAAAGATTTCATCTCATGTTTAACTGCCTCGTGTTTGCATTTTTATGTTCCAATATAAATCCTTTTGTATACTTACATTGCATATTCCTATTTAATAACTTAGAAAAATGCAATGCAATTCATTTCCCATTCTCTAAAGATGGTATTTTCAAAACCCATTTTTTAATCAAACGGCCCTCTAGTGATGCCAGGGATCATCAGCCAGGTGTGCAGGCCGACCTTTCTCTCTGTTCCAGAACTGCACACCTGCTGACAGGCCGCCAGGTGACTCAGCGAGGGCGGGGTCAGGCTGAAAGAAGCGGAGTGATGGAGGCAGAGTGCTTGGAAGACTTAGCGAGAGATAAAGTGGGGGCAGGGAGGGAGCGAGGCAAAAGAGGTTGGGTGTGGTAAGATGCCTTAAGCACATTCCTCATTGCAGCCGCACCCAGCGTCTCTGCGTCTTTCTACCTGCCAATGTTTGCTTTCAGGACTAATTCCAGTATGCAGAAAGTACCTGTACTTTCTCTCTCTTTTCTCACTTCTTTCGTCTCTGTGTTCCGCATGTTTCCTTTCCCCTCACTTTCGGCCACAGAACGTGGCACGCATCCCCACAGCTGTATGCTAACGCTCCCGCTCTCTCCTCACATTTCATGTTGACGCTACATTAACAAGGCAAGTGCAAACATAAAAGGTGAGAGCTCAGAAACATGGCCTCCACGGTTTGCAAGTCTGCGTGTGTGTGTGTGAGTGATATCAGGACATGGATGGTTAGGCAGACAATCTGACAAGAGCCACTCCCTTAGGAGCCGAACATACAGTCATAGTGTGTGCTATCAAACAAGGTGTGTCTTGTGGACTGAACACGTTTCGGGGCAAAGGACAGCCTATATAACTGCAAACACAAACACAAGCTGACTGGTGTATAGATTTGTCTATTACAACCCGTGTTGATATCAATATTGCCTCTTTTCAGGTGAACCTTGCATTGTTTCATATAAACACTGCCAGCATAAAGCAAAAGGTGTGTGAAAACTGAGCTGAAGCAAAGTCGGGTTTAAAGAATCGTTTACTTAAGGTATGTGCAGCAGCATGCTTTAGGAGGTCCGACCTTTTCTGAGGAGATAAAATGAGACATGACAGCATGCCGTGATGAGACTAGCTTTAAGGAGCTTTCTATAGAGAAGGGAAAATGATCACAGAGTCTGTTGATTCAGCCTCTGTGATTCACCATGGAGAAAAACAATAGCTGATTCACTGACACTATGTTTCACATAGAAACATGGAGTCCAAAGAAAACACATGGATGTTTAATCTAATTTATGCGCCATTAATAAAGGTTATTGGTACAAGATCTAGAAAAATAATAGATTTATTGTAATAATGCATAAACTTATACCAATAGCTGTCACAATTAGCAATGTTTCTAAGAATATCTCATGAAAATCAGAATAATTTAGGTAATTGTTAAGAATAAAAAAACTAAAACAAAAGGAGAGACGATAGCAAGTCACAGGTTAAAGAAAACAGACATCATTATGTCCAGTTAAACAAGGACATAATCACATTATGATGACAATCACTATTTTTCTTTATCAGTTTGTGGCTGCTCTTTTTATCTTTCACAACAATTCTGGCAGTAAACAAGCAATTAGCAATCATTCTTACATTTAATTTTGTTTCAAACCCCCAGCTTGGGTTTTCACTAATGTCAGACTGCAACCTTGGGAAGCAGTTCAATGCACACCGCTTGTAAAGACATGTAGAAAGCTAAAAAATAACTACCTTGCAGAAACAAAATGTTACAGTGAACATGCATCTGTAGTTCTGACAGAGAGGGTTTTTTTAATATTCTGTTTTTTTATTTAGAAAATGCAGAGATTACAAACGAGTTTAAAGCACTGTTTGTCTACAGTTACCATAAAAGTAACTAAACCGAGGGGTGAAACAGTAAATAAGAATAGTCAGCTTACAGTTAGCTAATAATAATTAAAAAAAAATACTTACAGGTGTTATATACTGAGCTCAGGGTTTCTACACAGGAGTGTGAATTTTTCCACCTCTTGTCTTATAATAAAAGTCAGCTTCTCTATCGCATAAATATTGCAAACTGACAGTGAGATTTGGAAACGTTTAATTATCTCCTGTGCCATACAGTTCACTGTCGGTGGCAGAAAGATTCAGCTGGGGTCTGTCTGCTGAATTTAGAAGTTATTTTTGAAGTGTTGAAGAGGGAACAGTTGTGATCGGTTCAAATTAAAATCATTATTCATAATCCTGTATAAGCATCCATGTCATTTCAAAGAAGGTCTTGCTTGTTTCAGGAAAAATGCCAGACACAAGATGAAATGTTGCAGATATAACAGTCGAGATCAGCATCTGCAAACCTTATATGACAAAAAATGATCCAATACCTGCTCTGAAGTGATGGGCAGCTGAATTTCTACATAAAAAAAAAAAGTTTTTTTTTCCATTCTGATCAAATAAATAGGTGGATGCTCAGTGTTTGGCTAGATGTTTAAAGGAAATACTTCAGTAAGCAACAAGACAACTTGTACCAGCCACATAATCTTCTTGGCACGGTGAAGTTTTACTGAGTTCCTAAACATTTACAACCAGTTGTTAAATAAGGAAGTAGTGCAACTTAGTGCTTACCATAAGCTGTCTGCTGAAAAAAGATGTAAAGAAGCAAATAGAGCCAGTAACTAAACTAGTTTAGTTAAAATTATTTTTGGCTGTTTTTTTTTTTTTTTTAAATAATAATTAATCAGTCCCTTTATTTAATATTTTATTCATCATCCATCTAAGTCTCTCTACCAATCTATTTTCTCACCATTAATTATTCAACCACAGATTCATTCATCCGTCTATGCACTTTATGAACCATTCATAGTCCATTATCCATCCCATTTACCATCTTTTCATTTATTATATCCATCCATCCATCCATCCATCCATCCATCCATCCATCCATCCATCCATCCATCCATCCATCCATCCATCCATCCAAATGTGGCTAAACATATCACATTTTTAAAGCTTGAAAGTAGCAGATATTTACCACAAATTCACTGTGAATTTTTGATTTGTTGTTTAAAACAACTGTCAAAATTCAAATTTATTATATTTGAATGAATCCTGTTTTTATGCAGACTTGCAAACTTTTCAATTTTGCTTGCATTTCAATAAACTGTTGCAGCACATTAGTTATTTTTTATAAACAAAGTACAAAACAAAGAAGAGTGGCTCAAGACTTTTTGGTAATAATGCAATGATGGAAGTACGAATAAGTTGTATGTGTATTTAAGTTATTGCCAAAGGGAAAAGACGAGATTGTGTTACTTAGTCATTAAATTGAGTTCTCCAACTAACACGCAAAGTTTGAATCGAGTGTTCGACTAGTTAAAGGTCAGATTCTTGAAAGAACTGATAAAACGCAGGATCCATGACACGAAGCCCACTTTTGAAACAAAGCATAAGGAGCAAACTTCCAATGGCGTGGAGTCCCTGCAGCTTTGGGAGGAGTCTCACCGGTGGGAATGCCCTTCCTATCAACATTCACTCCTGTCCTTCCTCATTCACTGCGCGGATCTACAGCAACTCTTCCGCGGCGGCTCCGGAGGATCACCCACCGCCGAGAGGAGCGCTCAGCCCGGGCAGCGAGTACGCGGTCACAGCGCACAGCGCTCCGGAGAGGGGCGGTTTGGGTGGAGCTGCTGTCCGATCTATGGAATGTGACACTCGGACGAGAAAGGAGGCCCGAGTCGGTGGATTGAAGTCGGTACAAAGACGAGAGAGAGAACAAGTTGTGCTGCAAGTGAAGAGGTACGGACTGGAAAAGTGTGCCATTTGGGTCAAAGGAACTATTTACATGGAGTGGCTATAAAACTCTAATTATACCATTTCTACCTTTACATATCTGCTGCATTCTGTTCTCTCTCTCTAAATCATAGTACTTTTTTCTAACTTTAACTTTTATTCCAGCTTGTTTTTTCATTTTTTATTTTATGCGAGCAGAATAAATGTGAAATGCAGCCAACTTTCCGCAACAGCAGCCTGCAGTTTCTAGAGGATTAAGTCATCCAGGTAGCCGCTGTGCATTGCAAAACCTGAGCAGTGTTAGAACAGTCTGAGCAGACACAAGGCTCAGTGTTGCCCGTTACCAACACACTGTGCTGTTCTTTCATCCAGGCCACTGAAGGCGAAAAAAAACAACAACAAATACTTGAAGAAATAACATGACTCCTCTCCTATTTAGCATGCAGACGCTGTAGGAGAAGCAACACTAGAGGGGGTGAAAAGCCGTTAACCTATCATACACTGATAAAATATATTTCTAGTAATCAGTTTTGTAACTCCTTGTTATCAATTTCTATTTAGAAGTTATAAATAAAGCTATTATCTTCCTACTTTCCAGACCAACTGGAAAGTAGAAAACAAAGTGAAGTCAAAGAGCTGCCTTTGTCTGCATTACAATCTACAAAACAGTCAAATTCTCCTGGTTGAAGGATAGAAGTATCTATAAATAAAACCCAACTAAGAAGAATAACACAATATATTATAGCTCTCAAACTTAATATTTAAGAAGAAAAGCTGTTTTTCTTTTGTGTTAGATTGTTAAATCATTAATTTATCACAGCTATAGGAATCTTCATTAATTCATCGCAATTCACTTTGGGACCAGAGCACCATGTGTTTGAGAGAGCAGTCAACTTTACACAGCTGTGCAGCTCAGCAGGACTTCACTATTGTATCAATAGAAAAGCAAAATGACCAATGTTGATATTTTATACTGTCTTTAGCATCTTACTTTAGTGCTTAGCGTGGTTAGCGCTCTTAACATTACTAATAGCTGTTGTGTATTTCTCTACAAGAGAAGCAACATTTCCGTAACACTGCGCTAATGGATAAAATAGATCAACTTTGTGGCAATACGTTCAGCTTCCTGGTTTACTCTGGTAGTTTGTGTTAGATTGAATGAACTGTCGACATGCCTCTGCAGACAGTAGTGTTCTTCTAACTTCATTTTGAAAAATCTCATCGATGCTGAAAATAACTGAGTTTTCTGCGCTCTGTAACAACTTCCTCACCGGAGAGGGTTGTTATCTGTAATACTTGATCGTCCATTGAGGGGGAAAAAAACATTGGATTTTTAGTTACCGAATTTCTATTAGCCGAACAGAGGCAGAAAATCAGAAATTTCCGTCACAAGCCTTATTCTCAGTGCATCTCTAAATAAGTAGATACATTTTATTAGGATGTCTCATAGCCTGTTTGAACAATGCTTTGCATGCTTTGGTGTTCTTTGTGATGGGCTTAGCAGAGATTCCAACCTTTTGATTATAGAGCCCTTTCTGTTGAGCAAGGAAGACTGGTTTGCAGACTCCAATAGTAGTTTAACTGCAAGCACATAACCGTGTAGTTTTACAGCTTTTATCCTTGATTCAGCCAGAGTGAGTCACTGTGCAGGAATAGCCTGAACATGTGGTTGTAATTTTGAGTTAAAAGAGCTCTTAAATGCCTGCTCTTTTCAGTGTGTGCGTGTCTTAATTTAATCTTGTCACATTTCCCACACGGCAGCGGTTGCATCTTATTCAGTAGTATGTTCTCTTTTGCATGTGTCAAAAAGAGGTAGTTGGTTCACAGTTTGTTTTTGAGGACTAATGTGCTTCAGGAAGAGAGGAGCTGGAAAAACAGAAATACTTTCATGCGTCGGCCGCTAAGTTTTCCATTCAAGCTTACCGCAGGCCTGAAGGCAGTTGGAACAGATGAGGCACTTCAGAGGACCTGTTTTTCTAGCCTAAAACGGGATGGGATGTGAGCCTCTGAGTGCTGTCACATTCATTACGTGCTCATCTGTCTTTGAGCCATCTTTTGTGCTCCATTCATCAGCCGCGTTGAGGTGTGATGATCTACAGAGAGACAAGAGAAGCTCTGCGTGGATTTTTCTCAGTTTGTGTGCATTAATCCGACAACAATGGAAATACTGAAATGAGCAGCAGAACTTTACAGCCTCCAGAACCTGTTCTCAGGTGTTGTGCTCTTACTCCATTCGCAAAGAGTTATAACACCTGAAATTAACATGCCGGATCAAACCCGGTGTTTGCTCAGCGAGGCGTGTTCAGGTAGAGAGCGATACTTCTTGAGAGTTTGCGTCTCCTCAACCTTTGTTTAATTCTCTCCGCCATCAGGACCGGTTAAATTGTAGAGGTTTGTTTTTGTCATCTCATGCAGAAATGTTGAAAATGAACCACTGACACATTAGCAGTGTGCACACTTGAGATCCGCTGCAGTGTTTTGCTGCTGGTTTTGTGTTTCACTCCAGCTTTGTTTACGGTACATTTGCGTTTGGCTTTGCCTCGTGTGGAAAAGCTGCTTACCTGAAGCAGAAATACAGAATCCCAGATTCCCAACGTGTGTCAGTGCTTGCATTTTTTTTATTATTATTTCCTTTATTTAACCAGGTAAACCCCGTTGAGATATGGATCTCATTTTCAAGAGGGACCTGGGCAGAAGTCTGCAATACACAGCGACCTGGTTACAAAATAAAACCACGTCAGTTGCTATAGCAGCAAACAAAGCACTGGTGTCTGTTTTGATATCCTACCTGTCAAAGCTCCTACCTTATGGTAATCCTCCACTGCCTCATCCTGCAGTGATCCACAGGTGAGCAGGGTGAAGAAGAAACTACCACGCTCTGTTTGGTATCTTTATGTTTGATTCAGGCTCTTACCTCAAAACCACCTCAGGGCTAAAATCATTCAGCTTTATTGCCAAGAATTTTAATAAACTGATGATTAATGAAAATGCTTAGCTGCACAAAACGAACTCCTTTAAAGATCTTAAATTCCTGGAAACAAAAATGTGTCTACTGGAAAGTAGTTTTATCCTGTTTGTTAATTTAGTACATGGATTAAAATCAGTTTAAAAAAAACTCTGTTAATGTCTATTGAAATGGTTGCATAATAAAGGTCATCTCCCACTTTGTTTTTCACCGGATTTTAGAAAATTTTGCATCTAAGAAACAACAGGAAAAATTAACAACAGAGATTATTGAAGTGACTAAAAGAAAATCCACAATGGATATGTGTTAATATATCCATGTGTTAAGGTTTCAATATCGTTTTCCATAATGCTACTCCTGTGGTTTATATTTTTAATAAGTGACTGGAGTTTTCTCCTGCTATGTGGAACAATGTCTGCAGACTGGTGGAGTGTTGCGCCCCTAAAAAACAAGCTATTGCTGTACAGTTTTCTCCAGGCTGGAACAAATATATTATTATTTGTCTTTGCTTACAACAAAGAAAAATATGAATAGTTATGTTGTGAAAACAGACCCATTATTTAAAAAAATGCTTTAAAAGTACAACTGGCAAGCTCAAATTGACATGTCTATAAAAAAAGCTGACTGCAGGCTAACTGTGACGGTTGCCCAACTAAAAACTTCTAATATCAACTTGATACACTTGTGTTACTCTATAAAGAATGAAAAGGTAGAAAAGTGAGACAAATATTCTGCCCATTAAGCAATTGAAAACTACAACAAAATTTAAATGAGCATTTATTTTATTTTATATTTTTTGCTTAGGTCTCTGTGCTAAAATGATGATAATTTAAAAATGTTGTAACTTACAGTTTTTAATTGTCAGAATCAAATGTTGCATTATTTCAGCACAAATAATTTGTAGTTTAAAATCAAAGTACTGTTTTACTTTACTGCTTTAAATCACAGTACAATGTTACACTTTTTTGTTTAAAATATTTGTATTAACACATGGTCATTATTATGCAAGAAATCTATTACCAGCCAATGCCTATATGAAAATTATTATTATTTTATCGTATCATAACTTCATGATGCAATTTTAATTTTTTAGATGTTACGGTGCATTTAGTGAATAACAAAAGTATTAAAACATATGATTACTTGATAATAATTATGTCTGTAAGTTCAACTATACCTGTAATTTGAAGGTGCTAACAGCTGGTTTAAGGCTGTTGTGTTACATAACACCGTTATTAATTTGAGGTTTGTGGTTGTCATTCAGTTCCTTCAGCATGTGTTTGCATTCAAAACAACAAAGAGTCTGTAGCTTATCGTAAGATTTAGAGTAAAATCAAAAAGGCTAAATAAGTTAGGTGATTTTTACCTTTGAAAGTAAGCAGGGACATAGAACCAAGAAGCAGTTAGTAATAATAGTAATAAGTAAGAAAAAGAAGAAACGGACTGACTTTCAATGGCCTGAAATGAGTGAATAAAGAGGAAGTAAGCCATTTTGCCCATGTACAAATCACAAAGCTGTAGTTTGTAATTTTATCCTCCGGCCAAGCCACACCAGGCTACTGGATGACTCACCAGTCCGCTGAGTCAAGTGGGTTCTTCCACTGTTTGTGGGTTAGGACTTGTACCCTTCGCTATCACCACAACCAAGCCCTGAACTGTTCCTGAAAGTTTACACAGAGCACATTATCCATACTTTTATAACAGGTACAATCCCTCCCAGCCTGAGCCGATCATGTCACACCCTGATAATTTCACCAGACTTCCAGTTAGTCAGGGAAAATAACACTTTTGTAAGTTACTCCAGACTTCATGTTGAGATCATGTGCTTATTTGTGGAAAAATAAGCACATGAGATTTAACTTAATTTAAAATTTTGCTTTAAAAGTGTAACTCACATGATCTATAAGCTTATCAGTTAGGGAGACATTGCTGTTGGCTCAAGCCTGAAATGATTGTCAAAGTTCATGATCTTTCTGCCTATCAAAGAAATAAACTCCATCTTGAAAGTAGTGGTCACATCTACTTTATCTTTTTGTGTTGAACATTAGAAATCTAATCACTGACACTGATTATGTCAGCAATGTTGAACTTGAGAAAAATAAATCATGCTCACTTTAGGTAATAAGTAAGTTAAAAGTCATGGGACAGCTTAAAAAAGACTTATAGCAGCTTTTAGACTCAGTTTTCTTGCAGCAACAGACTTTCCTTGGCAAGGCCTAGCAACTAGCAACACGAAGCATGACGCACCGGCATGACAAGTTCATTTATCAAACATAAGAATGGACTTGTCTATACACCTCCTCATGCCTTTCCCACCATTCCCCACGCCTCTTTTATGTCCTTTTTTCCTCCGTCTTCCTTCCATTGTACTTTCTTCCTCCTGCTGTTTCTATGTCCAAAGATTTGTTTACATTTATTCCACAAGCCAAATCCTGATTGAGTTAATCATTAGCATTATTATGTGATTGTTTTATTACTCAGTACAGGTTTGGTGTTCAATGAAACAGACTTAACACATAAAAGTCTGCAACACCAAATTCAAAATGTGATTCTTAATCTGTTAATTTACTTTTGATCAAATTCCCAAATTTAAGGTAATTCAAGAGGGAATGAGTCACAAGACCGACGTTTCTTTCCTTGACTAAATTAAATTAGATCTCTTCCCAGCAATGAAAAATCTCAAAGCGATTATCTTGTATAACTGTTAGAGTTATCTCGAATAAAACTGGGATAATCCCCTGGTATTGATTTACTAACAACAGTTACTTTGTTTGCTGTAGGAAACATGCCCACTTGTGCATCCTAACACAAAGCTGCCTTTCTCTTATAAGGGATTTTTAATTGAATTACTGTATTGTTTGTCATTAATGCGGGAGTGGAGTGTTATTACAGTGAATGCAACCACAATAGCAAGGTGATCTAAATACAGGAAAGCATCTTTTTCTTTGGACCAGAGTGCTTTTATGTTTTCTCTCGAGATTCTAAGGCTCCTAGCTAACTCTGTTGCCCTTTCTTGTTTTTACCTTTTCTGCAGAGGCTTTTCATTTGACTTTTGACCGCACCCAGTCCAACAATGCCGCACCGGTCACAGAGCTCTTCGGTTGGGGATAATCCACTTGACCCAAATTATCTACCGCCACACTATCGCGAGGAGTATCGTTTAGCTATCGATGCTCTGATTGAACATGACACACAGGTAACAGTTACAATTCTTTCGCATTTTCCATAATGTGAGTAATGTGTAAAAAAAAGATGCGGGGCAATAGAAAAGCTTTTGTCTTTTGTAGTGTTTCATACTTGTATGTTTTATATCAAACAACCAAATTATCATGCAAGACTAAAAACCAAAGTAAATACAATGACAGTTTTCAATTTACGATTTTGTTTATTAGGGGAAAACGGCATTCAAAGAAATGCAAGCATGTCCACCTATGACTGACTAAAGAATTAAATGAAGATTTTGGAGAAACCCAGTCAAATTCTGCACTTAAATTTGATTGTGATGATGATTGTGATGGAATCTTATTTTTGCTCTAAAAGCCACTAAAGTTGCTAAATTAAAACAGTTCTTGAAAAAAAAGCCAGGCCAAAATTTTTCTAGAGTGCTCTAAAAGGCACTCTAGAAATCATTAATTACCAGTTATTAATGTCACCAAAAGTTTGTGTAGATTTCGTTTTCCTATAAGAAATCTATATTACAGTAATTTTTTCTACAATATTTAAATGTTACACAAAATCAAAAACAGAAGTAAATGGTAAGGGTCGAATTTACAGTACTGTATTGCTGTAATACATGCACTGAACTTGTTTGTGTTGTTGCACCAGGGCTACTTTGAATTCCTCCAGACGTCAGATTTGGTGGGTTTCCTGTCCCAGTCGGAAATTGAATACATCAAGTCCACACTGCAGGGACCCAGCCAGTCCTCAGGCGCCCCTGAGCTTACATATTATGAGGAAGGGCAGGACGCTGAGGGCTCCTCTGACACCTACTGGCCATTGCAGTCTGACACGGCTGCGCCAGGGCTCGACCTGGGATGGCCACTTCCGCAGCACAGCTTCATGGGGCCCACAGAGGTCACCACTCTGGTCAACCCCTCCGACGCAGAAATGCCAAGCATTAAGGAGCAGGCCAGGAGACTCATCAAAAATGCACGACATGTAAGTAAAAACACCAGGGTGCAAGAAAGACAGATGTTACAATGCGCAGACTTGATTTGCAGCTGGGTGGGTTTGTGTCAGGGAACGGTGTATTTATATCAGTGCTGTCCTATCAGTATGCATTTCTGAAAAAGATAAAAGTGGTTGATAAAGCCCTGCCAGGAACATTTGTGTCCTCTAACTTATTAGTTTGAACTCTTTTTTTTTTTTTTTGTCTACCTCTGGCAACGTTTCTACCACTCCCTTTTTGTCAAATTTCCAACTCACTGGCCGTCAGCTAAATTAAAAATATGATTAGCAGCAGAATGACTGCCAAATGTGACAAGCAGTCAAACTTGTTGTTGTGAAGGACCGTGCCTTTATTTGTCCTACGTTTATGTCTGAATTTACAGCGTTCTGAGCTGTGTCTTGCAGGCATTTACTTTTAGAAACTCTCCTGAAGTCAGTGTCTCAGCATGCACATGGAGTAATGACAACTTGGAAATAAAATGAGTCACCCTGCAAACCTTATGCAAATTAAGTGTGGTAGTTATACTGGGTGTAGTCAAATGTTCATGGAATGTCTATTTTGTTCCAAGTCTTTTATTAAGGCTTGAAACTTAAGTTGGATAAAAAACTTGTCAAGTCAACAAACAGGAAGCAAGGCCATCTCAATAAATACAAATATTCAAATACAGAAAGTCCTGGCTCAGTTCACCAATTTTTACCAGTACTTTATCATTTCTTCCTCTCCAACTTGAACTTCATTCATTTTAACACACCATTTCATACCTAAATACCTAACCGCACACAGCAGTGTTTTTCTTTTCAATTTTGTTCGTAGTGAATTATCTGACTATAAAAATGGTCAAACCTTGTTTATACCTAGTTGTATATTTTTATCTGAAAATCTTACTTTCTCTGTGATTTTGTTTTAAAAAAAAGTCATACCCATGACCAAAACTACAAAGAGTCAAATGACAAGGACCTAAATAGTACTGTTAGAGGAAGGGTTTAAGAAGCTGACAATACAATAATCATGTGTCCCTAAAATAAGTGCGTTTGTTCTTGTGGTCTAGGTTATCGCAATTGTGATGGACATGTTCACAGATGTTGACATTTTCAGTGACCTCTTGGAAGCAGCAGGACGCCATGTTCCTGTTTACGTTCTACTTGATGAGAGGAATTCTCCTCACTTTGTCAATATGGTTATGAGTTGCAAAGTCAACCTGGACTTAATTCAAGTGAGTTTCAGGTTTTATTACATTCCACGTGTCCATTCTCACTTTTTTCTTTTTACCCTTTCCAAAATTGTACACATGGTGTGCACTAACAGGTAAAATGTTCATTTTCTAGATGATGCGTGTCAGGACTGTTGCAGGAGCAACATACTATTCTCGGACAGGGAAATCGTTTAAAGGACAAGTGAAAGATTGTTTTCTCTTGACTGACTGCCGGGCTGTCCTCAGTGGGAACTACAGGTAGGTTACTAGAAGATATCATTTAATTATGCTGTATTTATTTAAAAACGCTAAGACTTTCTCTTTTGTCTATTTCTAGTTTTATGTGGTCATATGAGAAGATCCACCGATGCATTGCACACCTCTTCCTTGGAGAACTGGTCACTACTTTTGATGAGGAGTTTCGTATTCTCTTTGCTCAGTCAGAGCCTCTGATTATTGATCCATCCAGTGGACCACTCACAATTCCTGACCTGGGCACCAGCAGCTACGTGAACACCCAGTTCGGTTTAAAGAGGTCACAGTCTTTACGTAACCCTGTCGGTTTCAGAAGACAGACTGAGATGCCCTCAGCCTTCCCGTATGGGGAGTTAGATCGTAACACTTCACTTCCTTTCCGGAGGAATGACCCATTTCGCCACACCCTGGAACCGAGTGCAGGAATAACGATAGGAAAATATTCTCAGCAACAGTTTCGCCTCCAGCAGTCATACCTGGAGCAGGGAAAGTCCATTGTGTCCAGGCAGATGGAGTTGAGTTCAAGTGCCTTTAAGAGACATAGCTATGCTGAAGGGACTCAGGAAAATTATTCATCTTCACGACAATACATGAAGCACAGAGTAATGAACAATCTGGATGAAACTGATTTTCAGAGGTAATTGACTCTAAAATGCACATTGTTTCAGTATTTAATTATTATAATTCATCTCATGTACTATAATTTCTGTACATTGACAACCAAGTCAACTATAAAGATCAATGTTTTTTTTTCAGAGAGCAAATTTCAAGTAGCCATTACTACGGTGAAGGTCCTGGTCCTGGTTCTGGCCACGGACACTACGACAGACTTCAAGCCCATCGTCACCTTCCCATTGACCAATATTCAGAATCTAGCTTTCACTCAGACCGGGAGCCTCCACCTGGAATAAGGGACTACTTTTCATTTGAGGACCTGAGAGGACCAGAAGGGCTCCATGCCCCTCCTGTAGCTGGTCGATATGGAGGAGGATCCGCTAGTCGGAGACCAACCATAGGACAAGCTTACGCTTGTCAGAGTTCTCCGACACATTTGCACGCACCTGAGAAAGGACATTTTCAAAAGCAGTCTGATCAAGAGTACAATCAAGATCCAAGTGTAAAGCAAGGTATGAGGAGTTGGAGAATCCACTCATATCTGAATACTTGTGAGGATGGTGGAGAAGAAGGCTTGCCTCAGCCTATGGGTCATGACGCCTTTGAGGAGCCCCCTCCTGCTGAGGAACTAGGTTCATGTGAAAATTTAGCTTCACGCTTTAGATTAAAGGAGCCACCAACTGTGCCCCCCAAGCCCAGACCAGATATACTGAAACCCCGCTTTGGAAAGCCAAAATTACCTGACAGCAATGATCAAGACTCTGCCTCAACAGCAAGCAAAGATGTGCTTCCCTCTTTCAGTGATTTGAGGTCTTCTGTTTTGGAGAAAAGAGACAGATTAGTAGAAAGGGGGTGGGAAAGGGAGTCAGAGAGGGTTTCGGCTAGGGATACTGCAGAAGATTTGGAGGTTAAGGAAGCTCCAGATATCTTTTTGTCCAGGCATGAATCAATCCGCTCTCGTGTAAACCCTCTCCTCCAACGTAGCTCTCGTCTGCGCTCCTCACTTATATTTTCATCTTCCAAAGCAGAGATGCACAGTGGTAGTCTAGGTCTAAAACTAGCGACCGAAGATGATGACCAGTTAGATACGGTACGTACTTCCTCCCTTGTGGCCCAGATTCTTGAAAAGAGAAGGTCTTTTTCTCGTGAGCCTTTTGAGTGGCGAAAGAAAGCTGAAGAAAAAGACAATGTAAAAGAAAATGAAGAGAGAGAGGAAAAGATAAAGGAGAAAGCGAAAGAAAATGAGAAGAAGGAAAAAGAGGAAACCCATAGTACTAAAAAAGAAGAAAAAACAGTCAGTGCTGAGACAACTAAAGTCAAACCCTCAGTAAATGTAAATGACCCAGCAAGTAGACTACAGTATTTTAAAGATCTGGAGAACAAGAGAAAAGCCTCAAAAATGGAGACAGAGCAATCTCAAAAAGCCTTGGAGCCTGCTGAAAAAAAGCCAGACCTTTCTCAGAAGGTCTCTTTGTGTCCAGACACAACTCCAAAAGTGGATCCACCAAAAACCCCATCTGTAACAGTCACTTCGACAGAACAAGAACCCAAGAAGCCAGACATCTCAGCAAAACTGGCAGAGCTCTCTCGCAGAACTTCAGTTAGTTCAGTCAAGCCTTCAATAATAACCCCAAAGCCTTTTGGAAGTTCCCTGAGACATTCAGAGACATTGCAACCCCACAAAAAAGAAAATGAGACAGATGGTCAAAAGAAAGATGACCTCAAGGCTCTAAAGCCTCCTCCATCACCTAAGTTATTCAGGAAGGATCAGCTGAAGATTAAGTCCCTGAATCCTCGTCGCATCTCTTGTGGTGATGATCTTCTGACAAAAGATGCAACAGATGCTGAGAAGAGTGAAATGAAAAAGAGTCGCTCTCACAGTTCTTCAACGCTGCCACATGAAGAGTCTAAAGAAGGACTGCACAAAGTTATGGGATCTAATACGTCGCTAAATACAATTGGTGAAGGAAAGGGTGATGGTAAGACACTTGAATTCCTGAAGAAACAAACTCAGAGGTTAAAGGTGCTCCTGGGGCCAAAGGATAAAGAAAAGAAAGCCTCAGGAGATGACAAGGGCATGAGCACCGTCATGGAGGTGGCTGACGACTCAAGCAAAAAGGGCTCCTCAGCAAAGGTCACAACGTCCACGACTACCGAACAACCATCCACAAACCACAAAGAATCAGCTGGGAAATCATCTTCATCCCGCTACCAGGCCTCAGGAAACTCTGCTTTGTACAGCAGCAACCTGCGAGACGACACTAAAGTCATTCTGGAACAAATCTCAGCGAACAGCCAGAAAAACCGCCAGGAGCGAGAAGAAACTGGAGGGGACAAAGACAGTGGTGCCATGGACAAAGGTCAAGAGACACAGAACCCCTTTAAGAAAAATCGATTTCTGCGACCACAAAGCAACACCCAGGAGAGGGAAGGGCTGCTGAAGAGGATAGAGAGCCTGAGGAAGGAGAAGAAAGTCTACAGCCGTTTTGAGGTAGTTAATTCCAGCAGCACTGATGGCAAAAAAATATAGTTAAGATAAATATTGATCATCTTGTCAGTGTTCTGAATCATAAAACTAAAGCAATGTTTAGAAGTAGAAATATTCTGTTTTTCATTACTTGTTCATTTGAAATGGTTGCACATAGGCTATAAAGTAACAATAATATAGTTAATTTTACTAAAGATAATTTTATTTTGGTGAATAAGCTAATGTGTTCTGCCTGGTATATACAGTGCTGTGAAAAGTTCTTAGCCCCTTGGAGGTTTTTTACACATTTGTTTGATTGACACACTTATTGTTCAATAAGTAACCCAAGTAAATACAAATATCATTTTTCCAAAGATGATTTCATTCAAATAAGCTATTGAAACCAACTTTGCCATGTCTCTTTTTCATTGTTTATGTACTGAGAAAATTCAGGCATGCAGATCTTGTTCTGAGTTCTTTTTTAACCAACTGGATAAATGGTTTAGACTCTCCTGTTTTGGTGGACACAGGCTTCTCTCCTATGACAATTAACCGATTCCATGTTTTCACCATTTTGTGGATATTGGCTCTCATTGTGGTGCACTGTAATACTGATAAGTTTAAAGGATTCTTCTTCTTCTGTTCTTAAGTTTCTTTTGATTGGATCATAATGTATTGCTTTGTGAAGTCTTTTAGCCTACTCCTTGTTGTCAGACAGGCTCTAGGTAAAGGATTTGAACAAACTAGAATTACTCACTTGTCTGGGAGTAATCAATCCTGTTTAAAGTTGAACTCAGTAACACACAAAAAAATATGGTTAATCACAGCTACATCACGATTTAGAAACTGGGACAATTATATTTTCATCCAGTGTTTGTTTGGACAGATTTTGTTCCTTTATTAAATGAAATCATTTAAAATGTCCCTTTTGTATTTACGCTGATAATCTGAGATATTCAAATTGTTTGTTTACCTGAAATGACAAAACTTTATGAAAAAAACAAACAAACATACCCCAGAATCTGTAAGGCGGCAGTACCTTTCACAGCACTGCATAGAAAAGTTTCAATGCATTCTTACCAAATATAACCTTTTAATTAAACACAGAGGATTGCATAAGTAGGGTTTCACTTTGGTGAAAGCATACAGGAGAAGAAGTAGAAAAAGGGCAGACACATCAATTTCACTGTTATCCTTGTTGCTCTGTTAACAGATGGGGAATAGCCTGGCATAACGAAAGATGGAGGACCGGCCTTTTATATGCGGACTATTTATGCAAGACGATCAAAAACAGCCATTGCCAACTTGTGCCAACAACAATCTATCACTCCTCAAAGCACTTCTGGTGCAAGAGCTGCAGCCTTTTCTGGAGTTACACAAAGAAGTAATAAAACTTGAAAAGACGATATTGAAAATCCTGAAAACAACCTAAAGTCATTGGGTTTGGAATGTGTCTCCTTGCCAAGAACTGGTACTACTTTCTCCTTATATGGTGACTGAAAGACAAAAGTGACTACTGACAGAGTTGGATAATGTTTCACCACACAGATAAAAAGGTAGGCTGTTTCGCATAAAACCTAGCCTGTATGAACGTGACAGGGGAACTTGAAGGTGAAAATAAGACTGCACATGTTTTACCAGACAAAGAAAACAGATACATGCCAGTTAAAAAAAAGCACCGCAGTATTCTGCAGTAAGTATACAGTACCAGTGTTGTGAGTTCATGGAAATGTTTGTGTGCCTGAGACTAGTTTGTAGATAAACATGAGAGAGTGTCATCATGTGCCAATGGCTCATCGAGGCCATTACTAAGGTAGGAGAGTCAATGCAATCCCAAAGAGATAAAGATGTAGGTAGTACTGAGAATGAAGTTGTGGGAAGTACTGTTGGAATAAAGAGAATGAGGTGTGCAAAGATGTGGGGTTTTATAAGCTCAAACTGCATTAGCAAGTGTGGGTTTTGATAAAGTCAAAGCTGTAGCAAAATCTACCTTTACATTAAGGCGTGGACCCACTGTTCAGGGCGAAAGATGTCAAATAACCATTCAGGGAGGGGATTTCGGTCAAAGTACTTGACTAATGTATGCGTGCTGTCCTTTGTTTTATGTAAATAAAAATGTAAATCATTTACAGTTGCCCTGAGTCACTGTAAAATAGTTTCCTTAGCATGTTGTTTATTTTGGGGGTGGGGGGGGTATTTCAATAAGGCATTACTTCTAAAGGAAACCAAGAGAAAGACGTTTGGGTGTATTGCACAGTTCTGGAGCAAAGCCATGCCAGCTTATATAACTCGTTTTACTTCTAAGGCCCACACCCTAAGCGGGACTCCTGGCTAATTTGTTAGTCTGACCACAATTGAAAAGAAGACTGAGGTGTATACGTGACACCTTAAGAGGAGATCAAACTATTTTGTGTTTCTATGGAGTATGTCTGAAGATTGGATTTACTCCTGAGGGATGATTTAAAGTTTACATGGTTTTTGATTCACCGTTTTACTGTACATATATAGCTTTATATATATAAAGCTTTGTTCATGTTTTGCATTGTAAATGTATGCACTGCACTGGACTCATTTTTGTTAAATATTATTGACATCACTGAGGGCAAACCAGTTGCACAGGGTAATTGTGCCTTTTGTTTTTAAGCATTTAATAGTGTTACACTGTTTTTAAAATATGCAACAAAAAAAGGATTTAATTAAATATTTTAAACTCATTTAAGTTGTGGTTGTGTGTATATAAGCAGGTCTATATATACATTGAATTTTGTAATTACAGGCTTTTGAATTTCTTTTTTGTTGATGCAGGAAGGTCACAAAGTTGCAGCTGTTACATTTTTATATGGAACACTTGTGTGGATATAACATCAGCGTAGAATATCTCAATACAGATCAAAAGGTTCAACATTTTTCAGATTTAAAGTTAAAACCACATAAAGGTTATGAACAATAAATATGGTTAAATCTCAGAATGAGTCCATTAAGTACTTAAAAAGCAAGTATCTTAGACAGTGAAAAACATGTAAGTTGAGTGTTTAAGACTATCTCACTCAGGAAATCTTAACAATTACATAAAGGAAATGTAACATTTCCAATGAGCCTCGTCCCAGAGCAAGAGACCAGGCTCAAAACAACACAAAGAACTGGTCACTAAATCCCCAAAACTAGAAACAAGTCATTCGGTTCACTCATGAATCTGTTCATCTTCAGTCTCAAACTGCTTCTGTTTCTTCGCCTCCTCTAACTCTTCGTCCAGTTTGTGCAGCTGAGCCAACTTCACTTGTTCTGTCACAACCACACAACAAACAGTTTAAACTCTACATGCTTGCATAAAAAAAGTCAATGTGCTCACAGATGACCGTGGGAAGAACTCAAGAGAACACTTACCAGCAGATGAAAGCTGATGTTTTATGTCTTCAGCTTTCTTCAACTCATCTGGGAGTCTCTTTGGATTCTAAATAACATTTTTTTTGTTTCAGTTATTCATGGTTTTCAATAAAAAGAGAGAGGAAATAAGGAAAGCTTACAAAGACATAGTCGAGTTGCTTGTGCTGCTCTACCAGTTGCATAAGTTGGTTTTCAAATCTCATTCTGTTGAAACCAGATTGCTTTATTGAGTTATTATGGTAATATTTTTTAGTCAATTTTCTGAATGGAATTATCACATTATGACAAGCTACCGCAATTTCCTGTGTTTCAGCTTCACTTCCTCGATTTCACATCTGTATTGTTCCAGCAATTCCTCGCTCACCTTGTTCTGCTTCAACTGCCTGCAAAACACATTTTAGCACAATTAAGATATTAAATTCACTATTTTAATATAAACTAAATAAAATCATAAAGCATTCTATAGTATTCTCTTTCAGTTACCATATGTTGACTTGAATAAAAGCTTTTGTGAAAAAAAAAAAAAAAAAAGGTAAAATTGTTCTGAAATTAGTTTAACATGTTTCATTATTACGACTTTCCAAAACCAGTAAATTATCCAGGCTGTAAATAGATAACAGGTGACCAGTCCATCACAGGTTTAACATTAGAGACACATTCTTTAGGTCAAATTAGAATATCTAATTAACCCAACATGGATATTTTTAACAACGAGAAGAAGCTGAGGTAGCCCAAGGAAATTCACAAGCACTGGGGAAAACATGCAAACTTCACAGGTCTGCACGGCTCAGATTCCATCCTTAGACCTTCTTGCAGGAAGGTGACAGGTAATACCATCATGCCGCTTTGGTGCCTTTGTCTTGCAGCTTTCCTGCAACAATTCCTACAAGCCATCTGTCTTCAAAGGGAAGAGTTAAAACAAAGTGCGTCACAGCACCCATTGATGCTTAGGACAATGCTGGACAGCAGGAAATTCCAATTCCTATCAGATGGTTAAGAAAAATGTAAGCAGCGAAGGAGGCCGGACTGGTTGGACATACCTTCGTCCAACAGAAAGATAACCAAGAAATAAAAATGAGGCCCTTCATCCAAAACTCGCAGTTTGTTTTGGCATTAAAGTGATGACAAAAGAAAAGCTGTTATTGAAAACTGCAATAAATAAGCTTTGTATCATGGTAAAAATGCTCAAAAAGTAATTAAATATGTCCATGATGTGAAGAAGCAAAGTATTCACATATCTTTACTATCAATGCCAGCTTTGACTCTTCGTATGATGTTTTTCTCTGAAATGATCTGTTAGTTTTTACACAAAATCTAACCAGAATTACATCTTCTAATAAGCTTAACTTGTGTCTTTTGGTCCAAATAATATTTCACCCAAAGTCTTAGGGATCATCAAGATTTTGTTTTGTTTCGGGACCCTCAGAGGTGACTTAACATGAGGGTGTAGTTCTCTGATAGGATGAAGACCCTGGGTGCCACATAATAGTGTAATAAATGAGCCCACATCATTGATCTGGATTGTGCCTTTCTTATTTATCCATCACAGCACCTGCTCAGCCTCTTTCTGATTGCTTAGTCATAAACACTGACCTTAACTAGGGCAAGTGAGGCGTGCAGGGCTTCAGTTGTTGTCCTAAGTTCTTTTGTGACCTTCTGGGTGAGTTTTCAATGTGACTTTGGAGTAATTTTGGCAGGAAAGCTAGTCTTGGGAAGTTTCGTCACTATTTAAAATTCTTTAGCAATATCCCTAAAAACCTTTCATGGTTGACTTTGTTCTCCAATATCTTTTATCCAACATGTTTTATCTTTTATCCCTAAAATGGTTTAGGGATTTTGATTTCTTTATTCCAAAGGTCTGGTAGTGTTCAGGCCTGATTGTATCAAGTGAAATAATAATACAAAAAGTTTAATAATTAGAGTTAACTGGTTATTTAACAAGACGGAGAATTGCATTTTTGCAAAGGACCTGTGTGCTTTTGGATTAATTTGTTGTCTTAATAAAGGAAATCATCATTTGAAACTAATTTGTATATCTCTGATAATCTTCCTCAAATTCTAACATCTGTTTAATAATCTTAAAAATTGTAGCATATGAATAACTATCCTTTTCTAGTGACAATTTTGAACTTACTGTTGAAAATTCCTGTTTAGTCTATATATTTTTTCAAGCTTAAGTCATGAGCAGGGATGTTTTTAAAAGATTTTTCCTCGTAAAATTACTTTAAAAAGACACATTAGACGGCTAGAACAGACACAAATATTGTCTAGCCAAGCCACCAGAGCTTCACTACATGGTGAATTCCTGCCATCTAGTGGTAGAAATGCGACAAACACAGTGATACACATGCCAGACTTTTAAAAGATATTTTACCTGTTCAAGTCCTGCTCAGAGTCTTCACATTGCAACTGCAGCTTGCTGGATGCATCTGACAAAAACAAACAAAAAACACAATATTCTGTTAAAGTATAAATGCTTACTAATGATCACCATGTGGTTTTAGGCAAAGAGTTAAATATTAGACAGGAGGATTACAATAAACACTTGACCATTAAAATTGTTATTGCAGTGTGTACCTTTCTTATCTTTATGGAGTCCTTCCAGTTCATTAGCTTCGGTTTGTACTAATAAAAAAGAACAATACATTAGATTACGTATGATCAAAATACAACTTTACTGTTATTTTAATTCAATAACAATAAGGGTAAATCTTGAATGCTGGTATGTACAGCTCAGCATGTTAAAAGAACTAATCACTCCTAAAGTATGTTCAAGAATGGTTTAGTATCTTACAATCTGCAAGCTCCTTTTGCAAATTGTCATGAACAGACTGGGCACCTTTGACTTCCTCTTCAAGTTGTCTCTTCTCTGTTTGAACAACATGAATATCAGAGAAGATTTTACCAGGTGTTGTTATTAACAATTCAAGAATCAGAATGGCTCAAGTAGGGTGTTGCTGTTCCCTACAAGAGGGAGATACTAATCATATCTCATAGACCTCCATTCATCATGCTCTGCAACTCCACGAATGGAGTAACAGGTAAGGATGTACCTCACTGACAATACCAGGAAAGCGGCATGTGAATCTTAATATTGTGTGCAAAGACGTACCTCACTCACGGTTGCAAGAAAATTTTGTTTATGTTTTTATTTAGTTCATCCGTGTACGTGAATACCCCCTGAGCTTCACTCAGGTCTAAATATTGTACGTTTTGACGTGTTTTGGATATATTAGCTTTATTTCTTCTCAATTTGATACGGGAACGTGTCTTCGTTTACATGTCGTCATCACAACGTGGATCCTCATTGGTACAAACCTTAAGAACGATTTCTACAAAATTACAACGAAGAATAAAAGCACTTCCTGGTTAAACAAGGCGACCACTCTTTTAGATACATTCAAGGCCCTTAATTTGAAATTTAAAAATTTAATTTGGTTAAAAGGAATGAGATTAAACTACCGGATGTGTCCCTTAGCAAAGATCAGCCAATGCGTCAAGATGGTTCCTCCATGACTAAAGCTAATACGGCCAGCTTTCAGTTTCAATTTGTGCGATATGTGAAGAATATCCACTGATCAGATCAACAAAATTAAATAATGATTAATCCGAATTTTAAAAAACGCTAGCACAAATTAAACAAGATATTACAAACCAGTACGCATGCGCGTCATTTCGCAATTAAGACAAAGGGAAATGTTACACCGACTTAAATATGTGTACGTGTTAAAAACATAAAAAATAACCTTAGGTGTCAATCGGTGTATACATTTAAAATGCAAATTAGTAACTATTAACATTTAACAAATGCATATTTTGTCCAACAGATGTCGCTGTAGCGCAAAATATATACATTTTTTTATTGACGTTGCTGTATCAATGAAAAACGTTTCCTAAATAAATTCTAGTAGTATTTTGAAACATACATTATGTGGAGAAATGAAACCTTACAAAATATACCTTGTTGAAGCATCCTTAGCTTGGCCATGAGCTGTTCAATTTTGGGCTCCGGCAAATCTCCACCTGACAATTTAACAAATTAAGTTATTAATGGTACATTTGAACTTTACCTGCATATTCTTATGTTTTTACATTGTTTTTATGGTGGGACAATGATAATGTACCCAGTGTGGCATCTTGCAATTAATATGTAAAACATCAAAATTAGAGTCAAGAAAACCTTTTAATTTTCTATAACTTTCTTCCAAATGGTTAAAATGTTGAAGTATCCAAGTAGCATCAAAGATAAAACTCTAAGCGGTTCAAGTCCTAAATTAAATTAAACTGAATGTATATTTTTAATTTTGATTTAATGTCTTTATAAATGACTGAACAAATAACATTGCTTTTGTAATATAACCGTTACATCTGAACCAACTGAAAGAAAACCGTTAGCTTAGTTCGGGCTAAATGCACCACTGAAGCTGCAATTCATCGCTAAAATATTTTTACAGTGCTAAAAATTGTTCAATAATCTGGAAACGACCACATAATAAACCTCTTCCATTAATTATTCGAGTCATACCGCCTTGTTCACTCATGTTTGTCCAGCTAGGCCTGTCTCTAGATAGCTGACTGACGTTCTCAACGCGGTCTCCGAGTTGTCAATGTGTTCCCTGCACGTGGGTTCATATCAAGACGTCTGAATATATGTTAAAACTTCGTTTATTCCAGTCAGTTAATTCATAAAAGCGAATTTATATATTGTACATATTCGTCTCACACAAAATAATATACTTCAAATGATTGTTGTTGTTCACTGCAATAAAAAAGGAAATTCAGTTAGCCTGTCTCGTTATTATCATACATTACAGAAATATGGATAGTTTTTAAATATATTTTTGGCCTTTTTATTGCTTTAACATTGACATTTTCTTAGAATGTGGATTTTGTGTGTTTATTACTCTTAAAATACAACCATCAAAATTAACAACTAAACATACATTTTTAGTTAAATGACTGAAAAACTTTAAATAATATTCCAATTTATTTCAGTGGACTAGTAAACACCAGTACAGTAACTGTGGTCATGTTTTCCTGATGTGGTAACTTCTGTTTAAAAAGATGCTTTTTTACAATTCTTTTACTCCCACATGTGCTGTGATAGATATGCATGCAGGACAGTTGTTTACATGTGCACACTGCGTTTGAAAGAGCAGCTAATGCCCAGAGATTAAAAAGGATAGTAAAATCCAGGTAGACAAATAAAATCTAAACCTTAAAGAACACTCAACACATTCCCATTGTATCTATTTTAATGGAAAGCAGACAGCTGTGTTAAGGAATTTCAGTTCACCTTCATTTTGATGCAAATATACAATGCGAACAGACCCACGTAACCTGATTTACCTACTTTATACACATCAAAACACCAAGTTGCCCTATGTACACATACATGTTAATCTGACACAAACATTAAAACGAAAAGAAACGATAATCTAACAAGGTCTTCAAATAAGTGTCTCTTCAAAACAAGAATAGCTGCACTGTGTAAGTTGTCAGCACGTGCGAATGTGGAAAGGATCATGCAGCAGGTATAAATAAAACAAAACAAACAAAAAAATAATAATTTACACACCCTTCAAATTTTATGCATGTTTCAATTAATAGATCATTTGGCTATTAGTGCATTTTCTCTGCTCTGTTCACATTACTGGAGACTTTATAAAACCTTTAAGTTCTTTAGATCAGTTCTAAGTTCCTTCATATCTGGTATGAATTTACTTCAAAGTTTCATCAGTATCAGATTTAATAATCAGCAGTGAGACAAATTAATATTCACTTAAAAGGGATTTACCAACACAAGGAGAAAGTAATAGACAAATGCAAATACAAAGATTACATACATTCTTTTTAAGCAAAAGGTTGTTTTTTTTATATATATATAATTTGACCATCATTTACAAAATAATGTAAAGGTTAAAATATTCCTTTATGCTAATTTTCTTCAATAATGTTGGTCATCGAGCATTATATTCCCCACCCCTGTAGCAACACTTCCATACATACGCTCCAGCATGCCTTTCAGAGGTAGGAAAAGGGTGGTGGTAGCGGGTGGAGAAGGGGGTATACTGGTATCATCAACAGTAAAACACTGCTCTATTTACAGCTGTGACAAGCAAGACAGAGGCTCTCCTCCATTGACTCCTGACATCATACTGCGTCTTTGCGTGTATTTCCGATTTAGCCATGCACAATTTAATCACACAGGGTGAAAAAAAGGTGACAAGTTTATGAAAACAGGCAGATTGGAGTAAGAATTATTTCTAAAACTGTCTTCTATATTCAGGCAAAGCTGGTTCTGCATCAGTAGTATTAGTTTCCCCTCTTTTCTCAGTTTAAGCTCTGCAGCAAGACGAAGCTAAGTGCCAAGCACCCGCAGCCCAGCATGTGTGACACTCTATGTGGCCTGTCCTACAGGAAGTAGGCAGCTGGGTGATTGAGACACAGCTGAATGTGTTAGTAGAACCAGAGGAAAGATGGAGTGTCATTGTGGGTTTTCCATTTGCAGCAACATTTATTAGAGAGGAAATAAAAAGTGTCCTCACTCAGTTGAATTTTATGACAACCTCTTCATTTGAAAACAGAGCATTGTGTGTATTCAAGTGACAGGTAGATGAAGGAAACAGTTGAGGAAAAGTCAGATGAGACAGAGAGAAAAGCACAGGTAAGTAAATGCTTAATAACGAAGAGAGGCGTTCTCCATCTTGATGCTGCTCCCCTGAAGGTGCAGGTTCATTCACGAGAGCGCCCCACGATGGCCAGGATGTAGAGGAAAATGTTGATGATGTCAGTGTAAAGGTTGAGTGAGGCAAAGATGTACTCCTCTGGACTGAGAGCAAGCTGCTTGTTGCCCAAAAGAAGCTGGGTGTCAACAGCCAAAAACTGCAAAAAGGCAAATAAAGAGGATGTTAGTTTTGTACTTTTCAAAAGGGACGAGAAATGAGAAATTCTAAAATATCTAATAAGATGCTTTGGTTCTTTAGATAAACACGTTGCACAGACATATTCTTCAGATATAATTAAAATCTTTTGTTAGAATCTAATCTTATGCATTTTCAAAAGTCCTTGACAGTTTTTTGGGTTTTATGACACATCCGAGAAACAGAGAGGGCAAAGAACAAAGCAAAAACTGTTAAAACACAAACTTCTTCTAGATGAAAACCTAGTAAATTTATGGATAAGGTCTTGTTTCACAGATAACCTGTTTCTTTATATATTTTATAGCAGTTTATAATTCAGAGTCAAAGCAAGGCAATCCTATCAGTCTGTTGGTGAAAAACAAAGCACTCATCTTTGCACACAGGACTATTGCAGGAGAAGATTAAGCTAAGAAACAATTGTCACAATATAAGCAGGAAATAAAGCTATTAGTTTAAAGATGAAGGGAAACTATTTGAATCTGGCCACAGCGGGGAGGATAAATACGCTTGGCTTTGAAAGCAGAGAGACCTAATCCCAGGGAGAGCACTTGGAGTTCTCCTGCTGATAATTTTCCAGCTGTTCCCCTGTGATCTTAAAAAAAAAAAAACAACAACACTTTTTAATGTTTTTCTGAAAACATTAAAAACGATCACAGGGGAAGAGGACTATCTGAATCTATCTATCTGCAGGGTTAAGTCTAAATGCACAAAAGTGTAAATTTTTACTTGTAAAACTTTTCGACATCACAATTACTGTGTGTTGGTTTTTCAAAAAAAAAAAAAAAAGGTACATTGGAGGTTTTTTAACAAGACAATTAGGAAAAGTTCAAGAGATTTATAAAGTATTGCCCCTTTCTGTTTGAACACATCTCTTCTTTTATGTAAATAGAGATATCACCAATACTACACCCTTCATTCAAAAGAAGAGCGGAATGCACAGCATGTTCAAGTGGTGTTTTAATTTAAGCAAACATTGTGCAGCCATAATTCAAATGGAGCTACATTAGGAAAATAACTTGGTAATGATCTAGTCATAAAATTTCCTGTTATCTCTACATTTATTTCCCAAATTTTAACCATCTATGATGCACAAGAGTGCCAAAAGAAGCTTAAACTTAAGGAATTATCATTTTATGTTGGCCTAAACTTACGCAGGTGAACAGCAGAGCCCCCAGGGAGGCGTAAACTAAGTCCAAGATCTTGTTGCGGATGAAGATGCAGAGAATCGAAAAGACCAGCAGCACAATCAGGCACACAAAGAGAACGCCCCGACAGGAAGTGAAGTCATACTTGCTCTGTGATAAGAAAAAAAAAGAGAAACATTTAGAAAAATAAAGCCCCCAAATATTCCTAGTTTGGAAAACTTTGATTAGAGTAAAAACTAATCAAAGAAAATGTAATCTTTTGTTTTAATTATAGCACAAACACTAGGAAACAAAATGATAAGTGCTGACCTGCAGTGAGAAGAGGACAACAGTGAAGCAGACCACCGTCGTGATGCCAACAGCTATGATGACCGTCTCTGTGTTGTAGAAGCTGGCGATCATGCCCACCATGTAGGACATGCTCAATGTCAAGATGGACTGAAACAACAACACAGAAACAAAAGTTTTTGAAGATTCCATTTATGTGCCAGAGGTCATCGATTTGTTTATTCATCCTGTTTAAATTTGACTTTACCAAAGCAACCAAATTCCAGGGGTGCTTGCGGCGGAAATCCCCACAGCAGCTGATGGTGATCAGAGACACAAAGAAGACTGCGTAGGACACATAATACGTCCACCGGTTACGTTGCACAAACAACTTAGCATCATCGACAAATGTGAAGACGGAAACAAAAGCGCAGGTGACCAAGAGCTGCACTGTGAGAACAGAAAAGACCTGACGGGAAAAAAAGAATACATTTAGGAGTTAAAGTGTGCAGTTGTTTTTTTTTTTTTGTTAATTCCTTGTAATATTTCACTCACTTTTCTGATGAAGGCTTGTCGGATGTTTTTGTCCTCAAAGCCAGATCCGGCAAATTCTTCGTTGTCATAGTAAGAAGGAGGAACATCACCGTGATAACCAGGGCTGCCTGCAGGTGCTGCTAAATAACAATTATGTAGAGGTGAGATTTTGCGTACACAGGCTGGACTATTAATCATCTTTGACTAAACGGAACAAGAAATATTTCAGCTGATGTTGAAAATAAGTCTACTAGCTATTTGGTAATATTGTTATTGGTAGTAGTGATGCTGCACGTGGAAGTGGAAATTGTTTATTTGTTGACATGCTACTCTATCCAAAGTACAAATATAACCATAAGAGATATAAAGTTTATTATAATATTGATATGGTAAGTAATTTAAATATGACCTAAATGTAAAATAAATAAGCACAAATATCGTAATATGTAGGATCTATAAATAGGTCTATAAGTCTGTCCTTTTGTCCTATATAATATAATACAATACAATACAATATTGTATTATATATATATATATATATATAATATTTATATAAAATATAATATTATATTATATTTAATAAAATATAATGCATTTTTATTAAATCTTCCTGGAATGTACATCAAAGTAATCAGTCCATATGGGAACTTGTTTAGGGTTTCTAAACATATGAGATATTTTGCAAATATTCAAAAGTTTGAGTGAGGGTAAATTTCAAACCACAGACTATAAGGAAGTATTTAAACATATTGAAGGATAAATAGACAAACAACATTACTGTCTACAGGACTTTCATAAGAAAACTCACCCATTGGGTCACCATGAAAAGCAGGCTGTCCGGGTCCATGCTGATACGGCCCCTGATCGTATGGGCCCTGTGGATAGGGCATCTGGGGATAGGGCATCTGGGGGTACGGGCCAGGGGCAAAGCCTGGACCTGGTTGGGCGAAGCCAGGCTGTCCATAGCCAGCAGGTGGTGGGTAAGGTCCCCCTGGACCCTGGTTGTAGTTGGGGGGAGGCATACCGAATCCTTGTTGAGGCGGTCCGTAAACGTTGTTATGAAGCGGGTTGCTCTCACCCATAATAGGGAATCGACTTTTGTCCTGGGACATGGTTCGGGTAATTACTCACTACTGCCACAATCTGTAAACAGAAAGGCACAGTCCCACAATAAATATGTATTAAAGCTGGCATTCATCAATGTGCAGTACGTGCAACGGATTAAGGCTTAAAAGGAAACATTTATAACACAGATATTTGGACAACTTCAATGTGATTCTCTAATCTGAAGAGTGAAACCCACATAATATAAAACAACATCTAGGTCACAAACAATTAGGGGTGCACCAATAAATCAGTCCCGATTGCCTTAATTTTGAGTGATCAGTTGATACTTGCACATCAAACCGCTCTTATCCACCTTCGCAAGGTGTGAAAATCAGCCACTGCCCTCTTGCTCGGCCGTGAGAGAGGGCTGACTGTCAGACCCGCATACAAGGTTTTGCCTGCATATGCACGGTTCACAGTAGTCACCCCACTGTTGACAACTTAGTGATTATATTATTGCATTTAACCACTTTTCATATAGGAAATCGAAATCAGCGGATGAGGCTTTTTAAAGATTGGTACACCGCTACAAACAATGCTCTCATTTGTCAAAAAGACTACAAAGCGACCTGTGGTGGCGCAGAGGGTTAGCACGCCCCACGTTTGGAGGCCTTAGTCCTCGACGGGCCTGGCGACCTTTTCCGCATGTCCTTCCCCCCTCTCCTCGCCCTCTTTCCTGTCAGTCTACTGTCAAAAAATGCGAGCCACTAGCGCCGCTAAAAACTCTTTGGAGAGAAAAAAAAAAAAAAGACTACAAAGCAAAAGTGACCAATGCATGAAAATGTTAAACAGCAAAATTAGAAGCATTAAGTCATTTTTTATCACCTCGTTTTTGAAAAAATATGTACAAAATTAAATCCTATTTAAACAGGCTGAAGGATCTGGCTGCAGTCGAATATTAAAAATCCGGGCACCTGATGACTGGTGGCACACACTCAATGTCTTAAAACATTTGGAGAATACTAAAATGTCTCTCTTTCATTACAGGCACTGGCTTTTTACCATGGATTATGACATGTTTGCTGATTTGCACTACTTCTTCTACAGCCTATTGAGTCGCAGCTTTCTCAGAAACAGATGCAGGTGCAAACTCATTGCTCAGTAAGTAAGAGCTGATTGAAGGCTTGCTATTGTTTCAAAAGAACAGAGCAACAGGCTGAACATCTACAGGGGATCTCAGCCAGAAACACTGAGCTGCAGATGCGTCTACGGTACTTATTATTGGCTGAATAAGCTAAGGTATGGTAGAAGGCTGAAATATGTTAAACTAAAAGTCCAACTTATTGGCCAGCTGATGCATCGATCCATGTCCAATCTTATTTTATAACCCTGCTGCCACCTCACACAAGGCAATATTCATTTAGCCTTAGATCAGAGGACTAGAAACCCTGTTTACAGGTTGCCCTCACTCTGTCCTGCCCCTCCCCTTTAGGCCACACAGAATTAAAAGTGTGTTATGCAACACTGCTCCATTTTGCCCTGGCAAATGCATTTGGACTCCAGAGCCCGTCCTGATGATCTCTGTCTGCAGATGCATGCACTACAGGAACAGCGTAGTACAAAGCTTCAAACAAACGCTAACTGTGCTTCGTGCTGACACATAACAATAAAGTCATTCGAGATTACATTCTGCTTTTAATGAGCGAAGTCGCTCCACAGACAACAATGGTAGTGCAATGACATACTATTCACAAAGAAACACAGCTTTCTCTAAACTGTTGATCAATCAAACATCAGATAAACGTCAAGTAGAGCAGTAAAGTAATCATGTGGTGTTCCCTGTTCAATGTCCATGGACTGCATTTAAGAGTCAGTCCTTACACTGGCTCCGTGTGTAGCCTCAGAGAATACACTTCAAAATAATGCTGTTAGTTTATAAATCACAGAATGGCTTAGTACTTCAATATGTTAAAGATCTGCTGTTGTTGTATCAACCTTCCAGACCTCTCAGGTCCAAACCAAAAGTGGAGAAGCAGCATTCAGCTTCTATGCACCAGAAGAAACTTCCAGAAAACTGTAAAACGGCCGAAACACCGAGTCCCTTTAAATCAAAACTAAAAACCCACTTGTTTAGAGTTACTCGGCTCGGAAAAACACGTTACGGCTTGTTAATAACAAATTAAACCGTTTTAACCGCTGAAAAAAGTGACAGAAGGCACAGTAATGGGAAGTACCTTCTGTCACTTCCCAGTAATGGGAAACTTTTTTACCTTAAAGTTGGCCACTTTAAGGTAAAAACAACAAACAGCTTCCAGTCCAGTCCAGTCTGTCATTACACATATTCTGATGTGTAATGACAGCACTTGACAGCTGTTGACTGTGTTCTACAACTTTGTATTTGTGTGTGTGTGCGTTTTATGATGTAAAGCACTTTGAACTGCCTTGTTGCTGAAATGTGCTATACAAATAATTGATTGGTTGATTGATTGAAGATTAAAGCTCAACATTAGATCTGAGTGAAGTAATCAGAAACCTAGAACACAAACAGTGTCTACAAGTTCACTATAAAATGAGAAGGAGTTTGATTATTTTAAATGTTAAATTTCTTGTTTATGTCTTTTTACTATAAGCCTTAAGGTCAGTTTTCTGGCTCAAAAATCAACAGTAAACGTGTTTAATTATTCACGTTTAATTAACGTGAATATTACTTATTATTATTATTATATATTATAATATATAAGCTATTTTTATTACCGTAACAGCAAAAAAAAGACAATGACTGACAATGGAATATTTAGAATTTTGTAAAAGGAAAACAAGATCAGTGACAGAGTAACATGGTTTGCTTTGACTTTACCCTCATTCAAAGTAATAATTAGCTAATCTTGTGCTTTTAAACCAAGCAGCAACAACTTAAAAATAAAAATCAACTTTAGTAAGTAGATTTTTACACTGTCTTTTTAAGGACAATTTTATCTACGCGTTTCACAGATTACCTAATCCAAATAGACGCTACACACAGTTCTGAGAAAATGACACCAACAACACAGTGACTCCAGTATAATTCCAACTTCAGAACAAACAGCTTTCTCCTCTGAGGTTTTGGAAACAAAATGTTCTTTCTTACATGATGCAAAGATAGATCTGCTATTATTATGTAAGCACCTGATGTAACAAATCAAAATTTTAACAAAAAAATAGTGTTTAATTATGAACAACCATGAAGCCAAGACGATTCAGTTAAGAGTAGTGAGAGTCCGTGGCCTCACCGACAGCGAGGCCACTTTCCCTAACCACAAAGGTTTCACTGCCACTACTGGGAAGAGGTCACTGAGAATACAGTAGATATTTTATACAGTCACTTTAAGTGAAGGTTTAATCTGCTTTAATAAAGTTATGTGAGATCATAAATCCTCTTAGGCGAGACGCCACGATGCTGTGAGTAAAAACAAAGCCACCATGCCGGGCCGCCGCTGATAGCCGTCGCTAAATTTGGGTTAAAGGGAGGGATTCAGTAGGCCAGTCAGAGAGCTAGGTTAACACAATTAGGTTAGCACAATACCTCAGCTACACTACAGAAAACATGCTATGTGTAAGCCAGGGAAAAGCATGAAATGCTGTAACCACAGACATTCATGCAAAGCAGTCGGGCCAACCTGGAAGCCAGCTGCACTAGCTTTTCTGACTAACATAGAAAAGCAGTCATTGGAACTTGTGTTATTGATGAAACAAAATGTAAAATGCTGTTTCATTGTCACATGATAGCTGACTCACTTTGTACGTTTAGTTTGGTAACATCTGAGAGGAGGAATAAAGGATGTGCTTTTTCATGCTTTTAAAACTGAAGAACTGCCACGGCAACTCTCTGTATAATTACAATTTCTGTTCGCCAGTCTTTAAGTGATCAACAATGTAAAAGATAACTGCCTCCATGGCTGTGCTTCTACTTTATAGGCCAGTGCAGTATTGAGGGAAGGAAGATGCTGTTATCGTGCCAGGCTGTGTCAGCAGTCACTGTGACCATGCTAAGATTATAGCCAGCAAACACCTAACGTCGCATCAGATAGCTGCAGCTTAACAGGAGTAGACCTCTATGACAACAAACCGTCAACAAAGTTGATTTAAAAACATGACAAAGTTGTATTTTTTCCAACATTAATAAGCTGGTTTTATGAGAATATGGTCATTTGGCTTGGTCAATAGGTGCAACTTCCCAAGCAAAACCTAAGTAAATAATTATATTATTTAAGATGCTTTCTTTATGTCAATATGGAGACCAAGTTAAAGCAAATATAGTCTCAGAGCTGAGAACCTCATATGACGTCTGCCCATGATCTGGTTGTCATGCTATTTTAGTTTCACATAACATTAGTGGCCTAACCAAACCAGGAAATGCAGTCACTTGAACACTAACAGAATCAGGTTCTTACAACACTAAATTATTTTCTATAGATTACTTGAAGAGACAAAATGAATTTGTGTTGGTGGATGGGGCGTGAACCTTGAATTATGTACGAAATCCAATTAATTTTTGTTTTGTTTTTCAACTATTTAAAACAGTGAGAGCTATTTCAACAGAATAAACCCATAGAACCACCAAAACAGAGATTAGTGCAAAAAACACAGCTTGGTACCACTTCACTTTCACTCCCTTCTGCTTGATGAACTATAACCAAAAATAATAAATATAAATCAAATTTTACATTTAGAGATATGAAAGTCTATGTGAATGTGCCTTTCACAAAAAAAATAATTATTTCCCAGAGGAATTACTCATTTGTTTTAGACAATAAGCAACCAAGGCAATAAAAACACAAAAGTCAGTGTTACTCTTGTCTTTTAACAGTAAGCCAAAAGTAATCAATCTCTACTAAATCGCTTACCAGTTCATTATTACTTAAATATTTCCTTCAATATCCAATTCACAACACAAAAGGCATGATACAAATCAAAATTCAATCAGCAGAACTGCTAATCAAGTGCCACAAAACTGATCATAGCAATAATATCATTTGAATTTGCTTATACAGGCGATCAGAGCTGAAAAGCTCCAGATACAACATATATGTGTAATAATAAAAACAGGCCTCTGCCAGTAGGGAGACTACAGTCGACAGCTAATGTCATCTTTTTGATGGCTGGGAGTCACTGCGAACCAAAACAGAAACACTGGCACAGTACTGCTCGCGTTGCAGAATGTAAATCCATCTCCTGTAGGCCTCAACTGCGCACAGAAATGCGACACTGCCTCCATCTGTGGCCATATCATCCTGGAGATTACCGTTCAACTGACCGGGGAGGACCGTTAAAGTCAGCGTCTGGGACAGAAATCCGCAACAACACAAAAACACAGCTCGCCATGTTTAAATCCGCTCTCATTTACATGTCTTACCACGGTTACATGCCCACACTCCCTGTGTTTATAATGCTCTGATACCAGCTCATTTTACGACAAACACAGTCGTTATTTGTGCTGTATATAAATATAACGACAACCATTCGATAATTTCGTTTTTTTCCGCCGTAGACATTTGACAAGCAGGATGAACCTGTAACGGCTTCTTAGAATAAGCAATGGGGGTCGTCGTTTTCATAACATATTTGTTGACGAGAACGGAAATAATAAACACGAAATGCCTTAAATATATAACGTGACATAAAATCTCCCCCACCACGCAAAAGGCTTACCTTTAGCGTATTTATTTGGGAGCAACTGTTGAAACGAACTCCGTTCAGTTTCGTCCCTCCTCCTGGATCTCCGGAATAACGACTGACCGGGTGACGCTGGGCCGGGGCCGCTGACGACACCACGCGGAGCGGTCACGTGTTTACCGGGAATCACCGGTTATAACATGGGAAAATTATTTAAAAAAAAAAAAAAATGTCACGGATTCAATGACACGATGACGGGGCATTTGTAACGAGGTCGTCTGGTTATTTAGAGGAAACGTTGAGGTCAAATAGAACCTGCACAAGCAAAACGTTGCAACAGAAAGATCTAGAAAGACCTGGACACCGATCCAGTCACGTGGTTTATTATCTGCAACGTAAGCTTACTGATATAAAGTACAGCACAGTGTTTATACAGTTCTTTGCATTTATTCACTGCATTTAGTGGGGGGGCTAATTAAAATGACTCACTCACTACATAATTTCTTTTTAAAATACACAAAAGGTAAAGCAAGGCACATGAGTTCCCATTATGTTTTTATTATTTGTTAAATTTATATTCAGTGGTGGACTTTTTCAACAAACAAATGTAAATTGACTAAAATAAAATAAAATAAACCCGGTGATTAATGAAGTGTGGATATCCGCTGCTGGCTTTTGGAATAAAAGTTTTAAACGAAACCTCAAGAAAAAGTGTCTACCACTGTTGTGTATAATTAGGATGGTGACATCAGAAAAGGCACAGGAACTGAGCTGGTATTCGTTAGGACTATGGCAGAGGAGTGACTTTGGAGATTTTCATATAGTTTCTGAAGCAGTAAGTTGAATTTAAGAGTCAAATTCAACTTCCTAAATCCTAAATCAAATCCTGTTTGGTTTGGATTTTACTTTGACAACCTCTATGGAAATGGTTGCAGTTCAATTTGATTTAAATGCCAAGGAATACAACTAGTATGTTTGTAAGCAGACTTTAAAGGAGACAAGATGGGAATGATAGCAAGGAGGCATTCGCACTTCAAAGTCTTAAGAGGTAAAAGGTCAAAAATCCAAGACAACACTTATAAAAAAAAAGAATTATAAAAAGTATTAAAAAAAAGTATAAAAAGTATTTCATTGCTGTAATGCTTTTCATTTGATAGTCTGGTAGATTCCTGTGTAATTTCCAATCACCAACAAGCTTCTTGGTTAAATTAAAGTAACATTTTAACCTTTAAATCTGCCTAAATATGAATACTTTTGGGAGTAAGTGGACATAATTTTTCTCATTAGATTGGTGATGCATGTACTTCAGCTCTCCTAAACACTTCTCTCTATCTGGCTGTCAAGCCTTAAGTTTTTTTTGTCTTACTTTTTTCTCTGTATTGTTAACTTGTAAAGATGATAATGATATAGTCACTATTGCAGGTGCGTACATGGTGGAGCTAACTTGTTGGTTTAAATAAATAAACGTCAAAATGAGTACTTTAATAATGCCAGCTACCCTTTCTGCTCTGTTTTGGTCCTCTTCACAACTCATTGCCATCTTAACCGCCAAGGTTAAGATGGCAATGATTTTTGTGAAAAATTATCATTTTTCACAAAAATGATAATTTGTGAAAAATTATCTCCTGGGCCCTCATGGTTTTCTGGGCAGACTCTGGAGGGCCATTGGCCTGGAAATGTCTTGGGATCCCCAGAACTGAATGGAGGAGATGAGCATCTGGACCCTCTGTTTTTTCACATCAGTAAAAAACAGAGGGATGTTGTTTTGATTAGGAACAAAAAATAACAAATTTTTAATGGTTTTCAATTTGCATATAGAAGAAGGTTTATTGCTGGTATGTTCACATAAAAACAAATCAGTCATTGCAATCATTTGTTAAAACATCTATTTGCATATTTTACAGCAATCGTTTGCCCATTTTCTATCCAACTAGCCGATGTTTTAAAATGATGTTAAATGAGGATGTTGGGTTTGATTTAGTTTAATGCGAGAGCTCTTTGCTTCATAAAACTTTCAGCAACAGCGAAGTAAAATAAATAGTACTTCTAGTTCCTGATAAGTCCCTATTTGTGTATGGAGAACCTTTCAGAGAGTGAGACATTATCCCAGATGATGGAATAGACAATGGAAATGGTGTATATGCAGCTCACCCCCACAATTTTTACCCAACAAATTATCTGCTACTCATCTAGAGAAAATGACTCTATGAATTTGGGACTTCAAAGCTCTTGTTTACTTTTAATGATTAGCATTTTAGTCTGGCAAAGAAAAAGGTTGCATAAGTCCTTCAGTAGAATTACATACTAAACCCATCTAATATGATAGATGTGGAAGAGTCCATCATCATTAACTTTTCATAAGTCATGACCATAACTGATGCAGTAAATCATGGTCTTTCTACACATCTCCTGTTTTCCAGTTAGATGCCATCCTGTCTTAGCAAGACGATCAAAGCAAACTTTGTTGTACATTCAAATACTTGCAACTTCCTCCTTCTGTGTAACCTCTGATATTATGAAAGCTATTGTTTATGGTGGCGGCTACGAATCAGATTATCCAGTTCTGTCTTGTTGATGGTGCCGTAGGCTTGGGTATAGCTGCCTAATTTGGCCCGTGGGTCTCCAGCACCAGCCACGTTGCAGTTGTTCTGAAACACTTTCTTGCTGAACCGCGGTGGTGGACGAGCTTCACGAGCCTGAGAACTGGGGCGCTGGTTCTGCATACACAAAAATGGACATAATTTTGTTATTACTAGGTTTTAGAGAAAAACATTACTTAAAATAAGAAATCAACACATTTTAGCAGCAATTTACAGACCAATGCCAATTACAGAATAATTTTGAAGTAGAAAGAGGTTGATACATAGTTTCATTTTTTTCCAAAATGTGAAAAATATTTTTGTATTCAGCCCCCCCAAGTCAAAATTTTGTAGACCAGCATTTTGCTGCAATTACAGGTGGAAGTCTTAGGTGAACCTATTCCAGCTCTCAAGTTTTTTTTTGCAGCATATAATTAGGTTTTCTTCCAGGACTGTACTGTGTTTACGTAGTTCGATCCTTTTTCCTGTTAACCCTTATCAGCTTCCCTGCCTCTAATGAAGAAAAACACACAGCATGACACTGCCACCAAAATATTCAAGTTTGGTTCCATCTACCTGAGTAACTTCTTTCATATGTCTGGTGTGTGCTCTACATGCCTTGTGACAAAGTGTAAGCAGATCTTCTTATGGGTTTCTTCTCTTCCCTCTTCCATAAAGACCAGATTTATTCCATAGCCAACTATGAATTGTCCTATCAACAGATTTTTCTACCCTGAGCTGGGCATCTTTGGGGCTCCACCAGATTCACCATGTCCTCCTCACTGCTTTCCTAATTAATGTTTAACTAACTTTGAATCTGTTTTTCTGTTCAGACTGAATTGACAATACATTTCTTTATATAAACTGGAACTGTTTAGTATTGTGCCTTAAGTCAACATTTGTTGTGAATTGGCACTATAAATATATGTGAACAGAATTAAGTTAATAGTAATTGTTGCATTGTATTTTTTCTAGGAGTAAAGGCATGGAGGATGAGGTAAATACAAATACATGCTTTTCTGGTTTAATAGTTAAAACCATGTATTCTATTAATCCCATTTCGCAATTATATGTTACTTTATTTTGGTTTGTCACATAAAATCCCAATAAAATCAATCGAAGTTTCTGATTCTGATTTGAAAAAGTCTAAAAGATGTCCCTATTTTTGCAAGGCATTATAATTGTATTTGCATATATAACATAATGTTTTCACAATTCTGTCTTGGATAAAGCAGGTATAGAAGAGATAATGATGAGAGACGATAGACTTACCAGTGGAGCTGAAGAGATATGCAACCCAGCCGTTAAAGATGCGTCATCTTTGCGAACTAAAGGGTTGTTTTGCGTTTGACTGAGGCTCCAGGAGAAGGAGCGGTTGTGAACCACAGTGGCTGAACGACCCCGCTGGAGAATCTGATCCATGGACTAGTAAAAAGAAGGTGAAGTAAAAGGTATTAAAAAGTGAGGCTCACATTGAAATATTATTGAAGAAAATACTCTGACAAAGACAAATCAAGATAGTAACACAAAAAGTGGAGCTAAACTAAATGGTGGCGTCACTGAAGAACACTGCTTACTACATTAGAGTCGTTGCCCTCTGCTGATCGTGTAATTGCAGTTCTTGTTCTGGTTTGTCCTGCTGAGTTCCTGCCAGTTCCAGAAAAGTGAGAGGGCTGATAAAAACCATCTGAGTGGAGAAAAGACAAATTTCAGTTTACCCTCTGAGACAATGTGAAGATATAATCTATGTTTAAGAGACATATGAATGCTAAAAGACAATTACTGGAGCAAACAAATATATTTTTGAACACAGTAAACCATGGGAGAAACATTTTTAGTCAGAGACATTACAACGTGGAAGTATTCTACCAAAGAAATAAGTTGTCATACTTGAAACATGAGCTATGGGGTTATGTGCAGGTTTTCCTAAGCGGTAATCAGGTTGTGGACTCGTCTTCTCTGTTGTAGATGGGTTAGATGCATTGGCAGCCTCAGTTTTAGCGACCTCCGTATGTAAAGGTTCATGGTTTGTCTCGCCTGTCTCCTTATTGCATGTTTTCCTCTCATTGTTGTTGGATGCTGCAGCTGCAGGGCTTTGCTCTTCTTTATCACTCTTCCTTGAAGTGGGTTTCTCCTGGCTATCTCCACAGGCTCTGTTGTTTGGTAGCCTCAACATCCCTTGCTGTGTTCTCCTTTCCAGTATCATCTGAAACAATTTGGAAGATTGAACAAATGTAATACCTTTGACCAAATAAACTTTAAACATATTATGTGACATACAGGGTTTTTATTTCAGTAATATTTTAATCACCTCGTATAATTTGTTGCGGTACTGAATCACAGATAATTGCACGTCATCGTCCACTGCCAGGATTACATCGTTGTTGAGAGCTGGCTCTTTAGCTGGATTATGGAATCTAAAGGGGGAAAAAAAATGTGTTTTAAAAATTATTTCCATCATTAGTATTATATACAGGTGAGATGTTATTAATGACTATTGCAACAGAAATAGAATTTCTGATTAATCCACATTTTTCACACTGATCTCTTAACCACTTGTCATCATCATCATTGTGCTGAATCCCTTGATATTTAGCATTGTGGGCACTATCATGTGTGTCAGATGTGCAAATCTACTGCAGTGAGATTTCATCTGACTGACCAAACATATTACAGCACTTATTTAATTTTATGTGACAGTGTAAAAAAACCTTAACATAAATGCATCTTTTATTGGACTTAAAATCAAAAAGACATCTATAATCTAAACATTAATAGTGCAGCAGAAGAGCAAAGAGCTAAGTGTAATTAGAAACCATAAATCATCAAATTAAGCAACCAAAAGAAGACAAAGATTTCTCGACAATAATTTCTCCATGTAGAAAACTTTAGCACTGCTATAGTTGCATTGTAAGTTTTAATACCTGGCTACATATGGGTGATGAAGAGCCTGCTCTGCAGTCAGCCGCTTGTCCGGGTTAAAAACTAACAAACCCTTCAGCAGGTCGAGGGCATCAGGAGGCACAGACGGCTGGAGAAGATCCTCCAAAGGCACCTGTGGTCTGGTGAAAGACAAGCATGTCATGAGTCCTGTATATAAAATAGATAAAATTACACAGCAGAGGACATGACAACAACTCTGAGGTATTCAAATAAAAACATTTCATGATAAAAAGAACAGAAGGTTGATAGATGTTTGGATAGTTTTTACAAGGTGATGCGTTTAGCTTAAACACTTCTGTGCTCCTTCCCACTAAGACTTAAAAGAAACTATTTTCTTCTTGTACAGTACCTTCTTTAATGATAACCTTCAACTTTTATTCATTTAATTGAGACTTTATGCGACAGAGCAGCAAAAAATAGAGTATAATTGTGACAAGAAAAGAAAAATATACATGTTTTTTTTTTAGAAATAAAAAAACACAATACTGTGACAACTCATTTTCTTTGGATATTTCAAAATAAAATCCAGTGCGACCAATTGCCTTCGTTGGTAGATAGAGATTCGCAGTTCAGGTATCTTAATAGAACAACTGCGTCTCACCATTATGGAGTAACAAGAAGAAAACCAAAACAATTCCTGGATGCAGTTTGCCACAAGGAGGCATATAAGACGTAAAAAATAGGCAGTGTGGTTGGATTAGACCAAATTTAAAATTTTTGGTGCACATGCAAAAATTATTTGTGGTGGAACAGTAACACTGAATGTTACACTGACTGGACCACCTTTTTTTTGAAACATTATTTTATTGGTACATTTTTTCTTCTGTGAGATTAAATCAGGGTAATATTAAAAGAAAACCTGTTAGAGGCTCAAAAAGACTGGAGACTAGGATGAAGGTTCTCCTTGTTGTAGCACAATCAACTTTAACAAACAATCTGATTGCGCTTAAAACAAATGCAGCTGTACTTGCAGAGAAAAGAACTGATCATGTATTTATACAGCAGGATGAATTACAGATGCATATCAAACTTTTCCAGATTTTCTAAAAAAAAAAAAATAATAAAACCTTGCGTTATTTTTTTCTTCCACTTCACAATTGTGCACTGCATTTTGTTGGTCAATCAAACAAACTTCTAATAAAATGTATTGTATCTTGTGGATGTAGCATAAAATGTCAAGGGGTGAGGATACTTTTGCAAAACACTGAATAACACAAAAACAACAACCTTGCCATATGTATATGTATAGTTCTCCTAACTTCACATAGAATAAATAAAATGCTGTCACTGGAGATTAGGATAACATATCTTAATGTACACAATGTAGAAAAAGACAAAGACTGTTGATTTACGTCTCCACAAAAACATTTCAAACAGACACAGTAAAAAAAAGTCTTACTTCAGTAACATTCTCTGAATGACAGAAGATCCGTATTCAGACTTGATGGCGAGAATATCTGGAATAACAAATGTATTTATTCAGTCCAAACCAAAAATAAGTTGTTGAGTATGTGACATTTTGACATTATCTGCTACCTTCTGGGCTGGGGCGAGGTATGGCACTCATGATCTTCTCTACTTGGTTGATGGTCGAAGTTCCAGGAAACAGAGCTTTTCCAAGCAGCATTTCTCCAAGGATGCAGCCGAGGCTCCACATATCCACACCACTGGTGTACCTTTGGACAAGATTATAGCATAAGAGATTAAAGCGTAAAGTGCCATTAATCTGCAATGCTCCTCCTTTCCAAGAGTCAAGACCAACAGTGGTTAAAATATCTTACAAAAACATGGTTATGTTAAAAATAAAGTTCTTTGTGCCATTTAAAGCTAAGCTAAGGATTTTATTTAGAGGTATCAGAGATCAGAGTGAGGAGACTGAATGTACTTTTCTTCCAAGACACATTTTTGTGCTACTCTGTTTGTCTGTCCCATAAAATCACAAAAATGTATTAATGTTTCCAATGTCCTGTATACTGTACTGTACTGTATTTCCACTCTAAGTATGAATACTGTCCTGATTTTTTGACTCCCAAATTCTTAAGCCTGTTCTTTGGTTACAGACAGGCATAGAAGCTGTGTTTCTCTTCAAATAAATTAAACTGAAGGGGAAAAAAAGCCAGTCTGGATGCAGTTCAGATGGTGACAACAGATGCTCATCACAGCTGATACCTTGTTGATCCCAGCAGGATCTCAGGAGCCCGATACCACCGCGTTGCCACATACTCCGTCAGAGCTGGGTTCCCACTGTCCTCCTGGATCTGGTTGCGAGATCTGGCTAAGCCGAAGTCACAGAGCTTGACGACACACTCTGTGTCCAGAAGTACGTTGGAAGGCTGCAAATATAGCAAATTTAGAGTGATTTCAAGCCGTTTCACAGTGCCGTCGCTTTAGATAAAAAGAAATGTGAATATGTTATAAAAGCGCCTCACTTTTTCATCTCTGTGAATAACATTTCCTGAATGGAGGTACTTGTTGGCCCTGAGAAGCTGGTACATAACATAACGCTTGTGAATGTCTTTAAGAAGAGAGCCTTTCTTAATCACAGCGTGTAAGTCGGTATCTGGGAGAAAAACACAGAGGAAAAGTGACAGCTTACAGCTTCTGCTACAGCACAACTTTAAATGCAAAATCCTGTCTGTGTCTGAACAGAAATTCTCATTCTGGTTTTTAATGTAAAAGTGCAGCTGTTTAATATGGGTGGATGAATAGAAAGATGGAACGAGAAGGCCACCCTCAAACATCCTCCTGTCATATTAAGTTTTAATAGTTCATATTTAATAAGATATTTTATACGTACTAATACATACCCATGTACTCAAAGATGAGATAAATGTCTTTGTCATTTTGGGCTCGGATGACGTTTAAGAGTTTGATGATGTTAGGATGATCTCCGAACTCCTGCACAAGGGTTATCATTTTTAATAGCAGAATCACAGGAAGCACGGCACAGATTGTCTCTGACTTGTAATAAGCAGCAGGTAACGCAACAGCAATAGTGTAATAGAAACAACGCATAATGTGTCCAAACAGTTATAAAACTTCCACTATAAAACACAGCACTGGAGAAGTGAAGCAGCACAGGGAGAGATGAATTTGGCCCCATGAAGCTGATTTTACCCAAAGACAAAGAAAAAAATGTTCTTATAAATTTTTCTCAGAAAAATTACCTGAACATAATGACAAGAATTTTAATATCACATTACAGTTTACAATATCACGTTTCAGACAAATGAATTATAAATGAACTGTTTCCTGCTAAGCCAAACATTTTGACCCACAATTTTAATGCAGTGTACATTAGATGATGAAGCAGGAGACTAATTTGAGAAATAAGTAGCGACGTATCAGACACACGTCTGAATGTATTTTAGGCAATATCTCCTTCAAACGTCAATATGATTGTTACCTGAAGGAACATGATTTCTCTGAATGTCCGCTGTAAAAACAGAAAAGGAAAAAAAAACTGCATTCAGGGCATGAACTTTACAGGCAAGATGATGCAATGAACTAGGCAAACACAATCCTCCTGCTCTAATTAATAATTAGCTGTCTTCCCTGAAGGTGAAGGACGTTTATACAGAGAGGTTGTATTGCAGATCAGAAGCTGAGATATAGAACCGTCCTGGAAGTCTTATTCACATCACAGGATAATATCATAACATTAGTATCGCTGTATTATTTCTGTGTTTAGTGGTGTATTTGAATTAGCAAGAGTAGCAAGAATGCTTTATGATCATCTCATGATCACTTACATTTGCAATGAAAAACAGTTTTACTGACCTGCGCATCTGTCCTGTTTCTGAAAGCATCAAAGATTTTTTTCACTGCCACAGTCGCCCCCGTCTGTCGGTCGACTGCTTTCCATACAATGCCGTAGGCCTAAAACAGGAAGAACACTTTGTCAAACTGGTTCTTACACCGCCACTTATGAGTTTAAAAAGCCTTTTTGTACTGGTAGCAAAGGACATTTGATGTAAATGTAAAGAATTCAGCAACAAAATGAGCACCAAATGGGAAAACAACACCAGATTTGTTTTTATTTTGAATTAAAAATATCAAAATTCAGTTGGATGCAGATCTTTAAGGTACATCTTATGCTCTAGTGGTAATCTCCCACTGGAAAAGATCAACTTTCCAGAACATAAAGCAAAAGATGGATTAGATAACAGGCCCCTGGACACCAGACATGTCAAAGGTCCCCCATGCTTTGTTACACAATACAATAAAACTGCAAGAAAAACAAAATATCTTTTAGTTTTTTGTTAGGTTCTGCTGGTTCTTGATTTGGTTAGTTTTTTTTCACTCTCTGTTCCTCTTTATGATGGTCCTCAGTGTCTTTTTAGTTGCTTGGATCTTTATGTCATATTGTATCGTTCTGGAACTGTCTAATTGTTTAAGGAGTTGTTTTTTTATTAGAACTTGTTTTATCAAAGCAGGTACTTTCAGGAGAGGTTTTGCATAAAAACATACCTTAGCATTTCAGTACTTATACCTGTGCTTGATATATTAATAATGTGTATTACTGAAAGTTCTGCCAATGTAAAGAAGTTTATAATTGTGAAATGGAATCTACTGACAGGAAAACTATTATTCATAGACTCTAGTAAGACTTGTAAATATGTGTGTGTGTGTGGGGGGGGGTGTTAAATACCACTGCACATGACTCTGAACAGATTATCCCCACAATGAAATATGGTAGTGGCAGCATAATCATATGGAAATACTTGTCAGAGATGATGGAAAGATAAATGGAGCAAAACTACAGTGTAAAATGTTTAAGAGGATGCAAAAGACCCAACACTGGGGTAGGAGGCTCACCCTTTAGCAGCTTAACAATATTAAATATGGATTAGATCAAAATGCATGCATGTGTATGAATGGCCCAGTCAAAGTTTAGACCTAAAGTAAGCAAAGAACCTGTCGCAAAAATGATTGATCACAGATCTTTCCCATCAAATCTGGCTGAGCTGAAGCTATTTTGCAAAGAATAAAGGTCAAAAACATCTCTCTCTTTTTACAAAGCTGCTACAGACATTTCCCAAAAGATACGCAGCTGTAATTGCTTCTCATTTGTAAAATACACTCTTGATATCAGTGTTATTGAAAGCGAGGCCAAAGTTCTGACCCCAGAGAAACAGGAGGTCAAGCATAACACAGGCAGGGCATCAGAATACAGTGTTATTGTACTGAGGCCAGTGGATCAGATTCACACAACACTGGAGGCTCTTTGCGTATGACGAGCTTAGGCTCAAATAGTGATGTATAACAGTAGTTTGTTTGTTTTTTTTGCATTAGAAAAATCATGTATACTTCTTTAAATCTACTTAAGTGTTTCTAACTGCCCTTTGGTCTGATCCCTCACAGCCACATCGCCACAGGTCATATGCAAACAAGTTGAACAGCTGGGGAGCATGAGTCATAGTCTCTTCTAGTTTACGGAGCTGGCAGGTTCACACAGCGTTTACCGACAGGCTGTCTAAAACGAGAGCTTCAATTTGCAAACCTCTGTGAAATGAGAATGGGAAGAAACCAGTCAGTTAGAGTTCCTGTGTCTGCCACAAGTAAGGAAAACAAAAGGGTTGGACCTGCTGATCTAACATCAGCTGATCTCCTAGGAAAGAAAATAAACCACTTGCTTGCAACACTGGTGTTAACTGAGGACCTTAAGTCTAGAGAATCTGAGGAATTTTTTCAACGTGATTGCACAGGAAAGCTGAAAACAATTTATTTAAAAGGAAAGTTTCCCTTAATGTCATACATTCCCTTTGTTATAGGAGATCATTGGGTCATGCAATGATCTTCAGATCTTAAGATAATTATAAAACATTCTTACCCCTTTTCCGATTCTCTTCCTGATTTCATATTTGAGAAAAATGTGCTCCTCCACTTCTGACACTTTTACTGACTCATACTTTTTGCTCATTTTTTGTTTGTCCATCTGAGCCAGTGCTTCACATAGAAACCATCATCACTCTCCTGGATTATTCCTGCGGACAATGAACCAAAAACAGGTGCAGAAACGTTTAGAGGGCAGCCTGTCCAGTCAAATGTGCAACATTCACTCGTTTCGTAGTTTATTTGTTATTAAGGCAACAGTGGAGAACTACGGTGGGATTACCTGGCAACTCTCTAGCGACCACCCCGCTCAGACGCCGCTTTTCACAACTTCAGTTGCTGCTTGTCAGGAAAAATGTTAGCTTCCATTTTCTTTTAGCGACTGAAAAAGTCTCTCTTTTGTATAATCTGCAAAGTTTCTGTGTTAACCCCCGCTCCTACCCAACGTTTGACGCACCTCACGGCTCTTGCTCCTTTACGTGGGTTTGTGGCTACTTGTTGTTATGGTAACAAAAACGCGACTGGTTCTTAAAGGAGCCGCAGCATAGTTTTTTTTTTTTTTTTACAGCGCTAAAAGTGCAGAAGTAACGTGTCTACTTTTTATACTCACCATAGGTATAACTTTGATAATTTTGGGAGTTTTTAAGATTTATTAAATCACAGCTATTGAGTGTGTGGCATAGTTATACAACAAAAATCTAGTTAATTTTAGAACTTCCTATACGTGCAGGATCTTCATTATTTCAACCACAACCAAAGTAAAACTATCAAGATGTTCAACAGTGAGAGGTTTGTGTGGGAACAAAGATCTAAGATGGATGAAAATGTGTCCTGTGTCTGATCATTAAGTCTGAAGTATTACTGAACTAGCAGAGTTGGCAATTTTCCAAGTTTTCAAAGCTTCATACATACTTATTATTGTGACACATTTTTTTTCATCCAATTAAAAAAAAACCCTCTTTCTTGAGGAAATATCTGACTTTTCCTGAAGTGTACAGATTTCAGTTGACATTGAAAGGCAGGTTCTGGAGCAGACTTTTTGGTAACACTTTATTTGACGGGTTGGGAATATGACTGTCATAAACATGACATAACACTTGTCATAAACATGAGTAAGTCTTCATGAAAATTTATGACTGTTGTCATAAAGTGTCATTCGGTAAATCATGACACTTTCAATACAAAACTGACATTATTCAAAATGTCTCTGTTATGACAACTTGACGTTAACCAAGAAATCATGATCTGACATAAATTTGTTAAAAAAGTATTACTGATTAAACTTTAGCTTTAATAACATAAAGCTACATAATTTTTAAAGTTTAATCAGTAATACTTTTATTACAAATTTATGTCAGATCATTGTTTCTTGGTTAATGACAAGTTGTCATAACAAAGACATTTTGAATAATGTCAACTTTGAATTAAAAGTGTCATGATTTACCAAATTACACTTTAGGACAAGTCATAAATATTTATGAAGACTTACTCATGCTCATGACAGGTGTTATGTCATGTTTATGACATGTCATGACAGTCTTATTCACAACCCCACAAAAATATAGTGTTACCGCATTTTTCTTCTTTGTTGAAACCCTCTCAGTCCACAATTGTGCAAGACCAGCTTCATTGTGAACAGCAACAGTTGTGATTCTGCAACTTCCCGGCTGTTTTTTCTTTGTTATCTTTGGAAAACTTACAGAACATCCAATGTTTCCCTTCCATCAGAGAGACAGTTTGGGTCAGATAGTTAAAACTTTGACACAAATGTATGTTCTTATCAGAAAATACCCCCCCAAAAATACACATCATTTGGAAGGCCATGCCAAAGATCTCTGCTAAGTATCCCCACAAGTCTGCTCCATGAAAGCAACATATTTAGCAGACCTCAACCATGTCTGGTCAGACCTATGCAGAGTAACTGAAGTTGTTTGGAGAATATTCATTATTCATAGCACCCTAATCAAGGGAGGTTAGATGCATGCTTAAAAGCATATGCACATGTAATCATTTTAGATGGATTTAGTTGTTCCATCTTAGTAGCACTGGCTAAGACAACTATTCTTTTCACTGTGGTTTTCCAAAATTTACTTTGAAAATATCCCCATTAACCTCTCAAACAATAACAGACACACCGAAAAACAGATGAGATTTTTTTTAAACTTTATTCCTATAAAGGTGTTACATGCTTTTATTTAAAAATCAACACTACTATATACAATGATACATTTTAATAAATATGTCCTCCTCAATGGTGTTTCAAGGCTGAAACATATTTAGCCAGCAACATGAGTTTTTCTCTGTAAATTTCACCTCTAACTCTCCCTTCTAAAAAAAAAAGGATTAGACATGTTACAGGATGAGAAAAATATGTGATCAAAATAAATCCTTCCCTCTAAGCATCAATGTTATAAATAGATGACAGGCTAAGTAATCACCAGATACGATTTAATCTTTTTTGTTTTTGCTGAGAAGTGATAAAATATAAGAACAGAAGCCTAAGACTGCTCTTTTCTGTCTACAAATGCTTTTAGAGGACCCACACACAGAAAGAATCAATATGAGATGAAACATGACAAACAGAACAAACCCAAAGGCTTTAAAACACATACAGGATACTCTTAAAAGTAATGTATAGACTTCAGTTGCTGAACTTTTCTCAGAAACAATTCTTTGTTAATGGTTTGCCAAACTTGTAAACTGCCCTGACATGGCCAAACACAAAGAGCCATAAAGAGGCAGAAGGCAGTAGGCAGAATGATGTACCAGAAACAGGGGATATTACAAGGAATGTAAACTGCACCAAGCCTAATAAAATAACTGAAACTAGACTTACAGAAACTGACAAAAGAGTGACTGAAAAACTGTTCAGATATAAGTACACTCTGTGCCGGAACAAGCAGGGAAAAGTAGAGTTTTATTTTTAACTTAACCAGAGTTCCAAAAGTTAAGATCTATGTTAGACAGAAGCTTTAGGAAGAGTGGAGGAAGCGGTTGAAGGCGTTGTAGGCTGATTCCAGATCGAAGAGCATCTGGCGAACCTGGTTATCATCCAGCTCATCTGAGGCAGACATGCTGCTAAGGGTGGTCAACCTGTAGGAGAAATCCCGGGAGAGATGACAATTTGCTGTGCTTCTGCTATTTAAACTCCGACCTTGTTATACGTAAAAGGAACATAAATATCCACAAATTTTATGCAATTACATCCATTCGGAGGTTTGCATGCTTGTATGTGCAGCTTATTTAAATTCATTCTTTTCCCAGAAATGACTGATTACACATCAAACAATTTCAATAAATAAAAATATCTTTGATGTGTGTTTAAAATCATTGTCCAGTTAGAACACTCAGCTCTGTCTAGTTTTTACCTACCTATCTAAACCTCTGACCAGCAACACACAAAAGTAACAAAACATTTGGTACTAAACTGATCCTGGAGTGTCTTAAAAGTATTGGAATAAAGGTTCCTTCCTACAACTCACCAGAGGTTCACTTTGTCCTTTGCCTCAGAGTCTGGAGGCATGTTGCTCATCCTGTTCATGGTTTCCATCAGCTCTCTCAGATCTGGTTGGATCTGTAGTCATGAGAAGTAATCACCATGAGAAAATTTCCACTTTTTAACTTTTTGCAGATTGCAGGCTTAATATGTGTGTAAAGTCAGAATCACCTCATCCATGGCTCTGATCTCCAGTCTCAGCTTGTCCATAACAGTGATGAAGAGCTAGGTTTCACAGATGGAGGGAGATAAGACAATGTTAAGGATGTGTTAAGTTTACCATTAATAGTGCTTTCTAGTTTCCGATATTCTGCCAGTAGCTCATGTGACCAATGGTGGAGTTGCAAGGGAATAGTAATGGTAATCTCCACTCTCACTTCAAAATAGGTAGATATAAATTTACTGTTTGATACAGTGATTGGGAGAAAGGACATACAGAAACTATATCTGCGATGCAACGGTTCAGGTTGCCCTTATCATCTTTGATGGTAATTGGTCGATCTTCCTTAATCCTCTCCATTGCAAGTGGGCAGTCAAGCTAAAGGACAAAATAACAGAGACATCAAAGTGGGAAAAATTACAGCAAAGCAACAGTTAGAAATTAGTTAAATAACTCTGATGTGTACTCACTCTGTATTTCCTGCAGAATTCATCGATGGAGCCCACGTCAGAGCCTTGCACCTGTTTGAAAGCAGCTTTATACTGAACCAAGAGTCTGGAGCAGGAAGCCGTGTACCTAAAAGTACAATTTCCTCCAGATCATTGATGCATACATTCATATTTAAAGGCTAGGTGTTAAGCTGAAGTGGAACTTACTCGCTGGGGGATACGCAGTCTTTGATGTAAGCCTTTTCCAATGCCTGCAAGGTCTTTACAACAGCAAACAACTCGGCCATGTTGTCGTACCTTAAGAAACAAGATAAATCAAATGTTACAGCGATGACCAGTCCAGCTCATCATTAAGCACATTGAATCAATGCAAAGCTTACTTTTCTCGTTCCCGTGCGTTTTTGTACAGTTTAACCTCCTGCAACATCAGAAGTTAGAATGTTCAATTCAAACGGATAAATTGAAGTACAATTTTTAAAAGCATGAGGACTTTCAAGTTTTTTCTTTAAAGTTTACACAACAATATATATATATATTAAAAAAAACCATTTACCTCATATAACTCAGGTTTGTTAGCTGGAGCTGTGTGGAAATTTTTTAAATGAAATTAAGTAAAATACTGGAGATGACAATGAAAGGTTCTGATGAACTTCTGCAGTTCATCAGAACTTCAGAAGTTCTGATGAATTCATAAAATGCACTTCGGATTAATCTTACCTGCCCCGACTCCTCCACTGCCTGCTATCCCGTGGAACATGATGCTGATGTTTCAGATGTTGGTCTAAAAAAATAACTGTTATTGTTTAGATATAATTGTATACCAAAAGCAATCAATTCTTCTTTCTATAACGTTCTTTGTTTTAAGCCCTAAAAACAAAACTAAAATAAATTGTTCTTCGTTCTGCCATATGAATAAGTATTTATAGACGTAGGCTACCTTACCTCACTATCGCCTTCCTACGAATAGAATTTAATTTGTGTCTGGAAAACTGGAAATGAATCCAATCCCATCGTGTTTTTTAACATTGGCAGGACTTAACAGCAGAAAAAGTTATTTTGTCTTATATCTTTACCAACCATCTCTGTTCTGAGACTATGTAACATGAGGTTTTCTGTTATTAACAGAACTAATGATCATTGTTGTCATGACATGACATTTATTAATAACTTCACGGTTTGATATTCGAACCTTGGCCTTGTTAATAACCAGGAAATGTACAATATTCTTGGCAAGAAACTGACATTACCTGGAAGAAATAACAACCATATTAATGTATTCTTTAAAAAAAAAAAGTCCATTATAAATTAAAGTGCAAAACTAAATAAAGTTAGATGTCGAAACAGTCGAAGCTAACTTGTTAGCACTTCCTTAATGCTTTTGTGAGACTGAGCTCCGATATTTATGTATTTTTAACCAATAAACGACGCGTAAAGATCACGTACCATATTTCTATACATTATAACTCCAATGTATTTATTAATATGTCAACGAAAAGGTTACAGAGTTAAAAACTAGATGACATATTCCACTTACCCGTTCGATAAAATGCTATAACACAGATGTAAACACACCCAGAGACCAGGACCAGCATACGTCAAAATAATAGGTGCCCATTACGTCTCTGAAAAAAATCTCCAGAATTAGATATATTTTCTAAAAAAAAAAGGGAAAAATAAACTGTAGGTATTTAGTAATATTCCATTAGATTTAATATCGTTAAGATTTATGTGACGTAAACACACGTGTTGAGTTTTAACCAATCCTTTTTTCTAAACAGGCAAACGAAACGGACAGATCATTGTTAAGGCGGCAGACTCAAACTGAAATGAGTGAAAAGAAAAGCCTTTCTTAAAAAACTTTTAACGTGTTTTCATCGTCAAGGTTGGTAAGTACGGAGCCCTCCTGGTCACATCGGAGAAAAAAGGAAAAGAAAAATCTTGGCCACTACTTAATAACGCGAGGGAGAAGACCGGAGTTCAGTTTATTGTGTCCTACTTTGGAGTAGTCCCTAATTTTGCAGTTGATGGAAAACCCGAAAAATATTTACCTTCAACTTTACGTCACAGCATTTCATGTTTAAATGGGCTATTCACAACACAAATATTCCAATTTTACGCGTTCAATTTTATTTTTATCATTTATGTAGGGGTTTCTTTTGAAAAAGAATTTTAGCCAGTCGTTTGATTGGCAGTAATTCTGCGTTATTCTTTATATTTATTTCATCTTCTAATTTGAAGTGCTATTCTTTATTCTGTTATATTTTTAATGGATCCTTAATGCCTTAAAATTTTATTTTATTATGTTTTCAATCTTGTTTTTGTATGACTTTAGAGTAGCTACATTATAAGGTAATCCAATGTTGTGTTTTACTTTTTATCTTCGGCTAAAGGGTTTTAAAATTGTTTTTAAGATTCCAAATGTTACCCTTTTTGAATATCTGTCTATTGTTTCTTTATTTATGATAGCATTTGATCAGTTCTACAATTTATGTATTTTTATCATGATTATTATTAAAAATAATAAAAAAAGTAATAGTATTGTTTGTTGATGAAAGTATTTAGAGCAACAACATATATTGATATGCCTTTGAAGGATAAATGTAAACCCTTTTTTAATGTTTTTCAGATCATTTTCCATTATGAAAAATTCTAAGGCAGCACCGCAGCGCTCTGCTCAGGAAGAATGTGGAATTTGGTTGGACACGGTGCAGCTGAAAGAAAAGGCTAAAAAGGTGATTATTGGAGTTTAAAACACAAATGGATTTGTTACCTTATGGTCTTTATTTACAGTTTTTTTATTGCTCATTTTGTGCTCTTTTTTTATTTTCCAGAAACGCCAGGCCCGTCCTATCTCTAAACTGTTGAATCCCTTGGCTAAAGGTGGAGGGTACAGTTTAGCTGTAGCCCTCAACTTCACTCAGACTAAAATGGAGATGCCAAAAACTAAACAGAGTTCCATATCTGCTTTTTTTGCACCTAAATGTAGAGGTAAGCAGCCAGTAGCTTCCTAAATGGTTTATTTATTTTATTTTTTTTACATGAATAGTGTTTGCATTGATAAATTATTGCAAATTGTTGAGACTTGTGAGATTTGATGGTGTTTTCAATGACTGCTTGAAGAAAAGAAATTTTCAAAGCTAGCTGGAATATTTTGTTTTTTACATATCACTGAACGTTTCTGAGTTGAACAGGTTGAAATCTATGCACGGTTTCTGCAGTTTAAAGAATCCGGAAAAGGACTCCTTTTGAATTAGTTAACATCTAAGTACAAATATTATGAATATTGAAAATGACAACATAGTAAGCAAATATCAGTTTCTCTACATCTTAGCCTTTAGTTGTCCTAATGCTTAATTTATCTGTCTATTTAACCATCATGCAGTTTGTCCATCAGTCTTTCCATCTTTCCTTGTAGATCTACTTTGGTTGAAAAATCTATCATAATGTCAGAAAACTTTAATTTTTACCTTAAGAATTGGCTAAAAAGGCCAAATGATTCTAGAAATTGGTGTTGCTAATGATAAATGTGATGGGAACCCTGTGGAGAAGTCAGTATAAAGATAATAAAGCTTCAATGTGATAACTAGAATAACTTATATTTAAAATTAATTCTTCCAAAAGTTCTCCACAAGATGTCTTCCATTGAAGCACCAAGCCTGGATCCGGGGCAGCCCTCGTCGCCCTCCACCACAACCAGACCCGCAACTGTTTCATCTGTGAAAAAACGAGCACGTGAAAATTGTTCTGAAAACTTGGATTTGGAGTCTGATGCCGGTACGGATTATAATTTGGAAAAAGAAAATGTGGCAGAAACCAACACAACTACATGTCACAATGAAAGAACCTACTATTCAGCGTCACTAGATGGTAAATCTGCAGAGTGTCAACCCCCTCAGTGCAAGCGGAGGCTCCTTGAGCCCTTACTGCTGGATGATGACAGTCAAACCGCTCCGCAGCCCTGGAGTCAGGACCCTATGTTCACCTTTAGCGAGTACTCTGAGGAGTTCAGCAGCTCAGAGTCTAATTTTATAAACAATATTCAGAATTCAGAGAGCTTTGGAAATCTAAAAGGGGGAAAGACATCAACTCAGAAACCTGCTGAAAACTGTTCTCATGTAAAAGACGGGAAAGAAAATAGCAGATTAATCTCCTCCAAGTCTCCAAGTAAATATATTTCTTTATCTCATCTTGGAACTTGGCCAAATCATAAGTGGGCAGAGGTGAAAAACGCTTCACCACAAAAACAAGCCGATCACTTGGGGAGCAGTGTTGTAAAAGAATTGCATTTTGACTCATTGTGGAGAAACACAAGAAGCTCTCCTCTTAAGAAACAGCAGAAATGCAAGGAAGCAGACGAGGACAGTTTGGCCACGTTTTTCACTCAGGACTCAGAGGGCTACAGGGTGATAGCACATCGAGGCCTCCAGACCAGGAGCCCACTCAAGGATCAGAGTAACTTGAGCCCTGGATTGATGAGAAGTTACAAACCTGTGAAGGAGGAGGAAGAGGATGAAGACGATGAAATGCTCTTTACCCAAGACTCTCAGGGAAACATGGTGATCAAACACTAAACAACGCCTCTGTGTCCAAATCTGGAAGTTTAGTTGAGCAATTATTATTATTGTAGTTTTCACCAGGATTTTTTTCACACATCTGAATTTTTCCTTTACTAGCGAACATTCTTGGAAGTCAGACCTGAGAGATATTTCCTTTATTTGAAAAATGACAAGCATTACATAAATTTATTGTAAATTAAACATTAGTTCCATGTATATTTCTATCTGTGTTATGCTAGTGCTCTGTGCTTAATTTTATTACAAATTAAAGTGATGTACAAAGACATAACGAGTGCTAAATTATACTACAGACAAATTGCATATTTGTAGTGCAAAGCAGCACATCTGAGTGTATTACATCCATCTGAGCTCAATCCTTTTACTGATTACAACAACTATAAATGCAAAGACCTCATAACTAAAATAGATGCTAAAATAGGAGTAAACAATCCAGAAGAGAGAAAGTATAAAATGTTAGTTTTATATTTAAAGATTTAATTGTCAGTAGCTACATGGTCTCATAAAAATGCCTTTATTGCTATGGCACAGACATGTAACAGATGGGTTCTAGGTTTGTTTCAGTGTAATCTGATCAACCTGTGGGGGTGGGGAGATTTAACAGCTGAAAAGTGCCCCCTCCCCCCCAAAAAAAACTAATTATAAAGTCACAAATACAGTTATAGAGGTTAACCTGACAGTCACTATCTATTACATCCCTTTTGTATCATGCACCCTGCTAAAGTATTCATACCTCTTCCAAATTTTGTGGATACCATGAACTTTAATATAATTCGTTAGGGTTTTGTGAGAAACCAGCACACAAAGAAATGCATAATGATGCATTTCCGTTTTAAATGAATAAACATTTTAAAATGTTTCATCTGCCAGTCTTCTGGGGTGAGTCTCTACCACCTTTGCATATTTTGAGCATCCGTGAACAACTACGTTCAAATAATTCTCAACTAGATTAGGTCTGGACTTTGACTATGCCATTTTTACACATAAACCATTAAACTGTAGAAATGGATGTTTATTTATTTCAAATATATCCTCATTCACAGTTCAAATACCTTAATATCCATTTTTGAGAGCTATTTGTTTGAAAAGGAGTATACGTAAAGAAGAAGTATAAACTTATTTAATCTTACCTCATTTATTTTATGTAAAAAAAAATCCTATTGTATGTTTAGCATTGTTATTCTGCAGAAAAATGAACTTCCACCATTTAACTTTATTCATCTTTCTATAAATCCTTATCTGTCCCTGTCGGAGAGATTCATCCCCACAGCATGATGCGGCCACCACCATGTTTCGCGCGTGCCATAAAGCTACTCCAAAACCTTATCAGTGACTGGTCAATTGTGCTCATTTGCTTTCACGATGCTCTTTGAACTGTCTGGACTTTATACTGAGTTTCTATTACACACAGATAAACTTTATTTACTAGTTAGATGAGTTATGAATGCAATTATTTGAACTAAATTTTATTTAATGGTATTGGAGTGAAAGGCTACTGGATACACAGGTATCCTGCTTATTTGTGAACGTTTATAAAAGTATCATTATCCTTACAATTCACAGTTACACACTACTCTTTGTTGTTCTGTCACATTAAACCCTAATGAAATACAATGAAGGTTGTGTTTGTAACGTTACAAAAGGTGAAAACATTCAAGGGGGTGTGAATCCATTTTAAAGGGACTCCTGACATGCATTTCATCCTGCAATCTCAGTGGGTTCTGTCACCAGCTTGGAGCCGTCCCAAACGGTCTTGAACTGCTCCGGGACGGGAAACTCCCTCTGCAAAGAAAACAAATCAAAAAGACCCCGCTGAGTTCACCAGCAAAGCATAATATCCCCACAAACTGATATGCTTATCTCTGAGTGTGGAGCCTTCCTCCTGTTTTCTTACTCACATAGTCATCGTCTCCCGCTGGGATCAGGATGTTCATCTCAGAGCTCTTGGCACTGACGATGTCGCAGTTCAGAGCGGCTTTGCTCAGGTAGACCTGGCAGCCCTCGGTCTTGTTGATAGAAATGGTAGGAACAACTCCCAACACCTGCAGAGAGGAGGGAATAAAATCATCTGGCAGGTCATTGGCTTGTTTTAACATCTTGAAAAACTAACAGCTGTACAGTACAAGTGTTAATCTTGGCACATTTTGATGGCCCAAAACACCACAATATCATGGATGAATAAACAAGGCATTTGTTAATTTATGTATGCCATAGTTTAAATAAAACTGGAAATGGGAATGTTGAATAAATAATTGTTTCCATAATTATTTAAAAATCAATAACTTATCAAATCAAAACTTTTATATTTAAATGTACAACTCAATAAAACAAATGATCTGAAAATATATTTTGTATAAATTGTTTTGTTCTGAGGTGAAATAACATAAACTAAAAATAGTTCAAATCTGATTGGTCTAGCTGGACAGTAAGTTAACTCTACATAAATCACCTTTAGCTATACCAGTCTTAAATCTATCCATTAACTTTGATTGGTAGCAAAAGATTAAATAAATGTGAGATATCTTGCTGTGAAGGACTTAAAAATAAAAATAAATACATAAAAATATGTTTGTTTAAATTAAATTTATATTTGTTATTGAGCTATTTAGGCAGTATTTTAAGACATGCACACATTTAGAATGTCTCTTTTTAAAATATATTTATTTAATTCAATTATGTCTCTTTTGGTCCATATAGTAACAAGGATTAGGAGGGGAGGGCTACACTGGATATATTTAAAGGTGATAATTGGCCAGATATCTGAGGAGCCACTGAAATAGTTTAGGTTATATATATCTTTACTAACCTGTAGCTGAATGCTTTTAGAGTTGATGATCTCTACGATCCCAACAGCATTCTCAAAAACCAGGCCGAGCTTTTTACAGTTATCTGGGGAAAGACCAAACAAGCCGAGCTTAGAGACATTGTTAGAAGGAGCGTATAATTATAGCTCTATGTCTCAGCATCTCACCTACGATGATGGAGTTAATTTTGCCTTTGACCTGCAGGGTGGAGTTGTTGCAGCCAAAGACGTACACCACCTGTTTCAACTCTGTCTCCTCAATCACTAAGTCGTGTTTCTGCTCAAAGTTTTCCTTCAACAACCAAGACAAGGCACACGCATGGGAACATGATGAATCACGGTAAAGAGGGGGTTAATATCAATAACTCAAGTTTTGCGTACCACCCTCCACTTTTTTCCCTCCAGCTCCAGCAGAGGGAGTCTTTTCTGGGCTGCTGCTTTGGGAGCGTTCGCATTCTGGGGATCTTTGGTTTTAATCGGTGATGCTTGAGAACGAAGGTTGGGGTTCTTATGAGTCTTCTGCTCATCTGAGATGTGCTTCAGACCTAGACATGTACAAATAGGTCTCAGTAAATCAAATGTTCAATTTACACCAGTCATTTAATTTAAAAAGCAAAACTTTTGTATAGATTAATTTTTATTTTTGCTAATATGTTTCTCAAAAAAAAATATCTCCAAATAAATATATTAAGCTTACAGAAATGTGTCCAGCAGACATTCATTGACACTCTCCCTATGGAGGACAATCTAACGAGGGTATTACTAAGGAGTTTGGTTGTAGTTTAGTGGAAGGAAAATCGGTGACAAAAAAAAGTCTAGCATCAAGCTACAACCACTGTGCAGAATAATGAATGTGACACAAAGAATACATTTTAGAACAAGTAAAGACTGGAACAAAACTCAAATGCCTGATTCTGAATGAACATCTTTGGTCAGTTGAGGCCAGTATTGGGTTTACCTTTAGTGATGTCCATGCCCTGGTTGAGCTGGGCAAACAAAGCTGAGTGCTGAGGTGTTGCACTGCCTGTTTGAGGCTTGGAGTCATCATCAGTGAAGTCCGGAGGAGGGCCAGGAGGAGGAGGAGGGGGAGGCGGCGGACAAGGAGCACTGGGCGGCGGAGACGAGTCTAAGAGAGACACAGGAGCAATGGGACCCTGTGGGAAGAAAAGAAATGATCTGCATTGTGGTTGAGGAAAACTTAAAGCTGTGACATGTTTTAGAATCAGCAGCTGTAGTATTCAAATCGTCCATTTGAGGGAGTGTTGTACAGGAAATACAGATACTGACGTTTCAGCACTAAATTGAAGCTGTGAGACGTTGGAGTGGTAAAACCTAAAATCGCCTGTTCATTACTCTCTGATATGGATGAATTCAAACGAAGAGCAGAGTTCTTGATGGGACAAATACTTCATCATAACTTTTTATCTCCCAGATGACACGAAAAATCTAAAGCTGAGTGACACAAAATACAGCACAATTCAAGCTCAACAATTCAACCAAATAAATCTGGCCTAGATTTATTAGGCCAGATTTATTCTTATGTTGGAATGATCTGGCAGGATGTAAAGAAGACAGACTGACTCGTAACTGCAGTGGAGGTGATTATTTCCCAAGGGAACCAGGTGAGTACAATTAACAGAACGCAGGGAAGATAAAGAAAAATGACTAATGAAAAGGGGCAAATGAACACTGAAAACAAAAGGATAATAAACATAAATAATAAAAAGCAAAACACAAGGTGTGTATAAGAAAGAGCTAAAAGTATCAATACGAAGTACAAACATGTACGGATAACTGGATGGAAAAACCAAAATATAATCAGATACAAAAGCGATTCAAATACCAAAACAAAGGGAAAAACAAAACACAAACACACATCAGTTAAGGAGCTCTGCGGTCTGCCTTTACTATTTTCTGTCATTGTAAAGACCCAGTCATTAAATCATAGCAATAAACTTATTGAGAGAGCTATAGAACCAGAGAGAGAAAAAAGATAAAGTTTATCTGGCTTAAATGATCTCACAGTTAACACAGACTGCAGGCCAGAACCTGGTTATCAGTAAAGCCCACAGAGGACAGCTGGAACAAATATTTGGCAGCTCACTGACTCAAGTTGTAAAAAGTGTGGCACTGACAGGCGCACTAACTTGCTGGAACAGTTTGCTGCTGTGGTTTTTTATTTCAGACTTTAAGCCCCAACTCCGGCTCTTTTTCTTTGCCCTGCTGTGCTGCGGCCGGACCGTACGTACATGTGTCTGTATGTGAGAGAATGGTTCTGTCACTAAACCCGTAAATGAGCGGCAGACGGCAGCTGTGCCGAACAGCAAGCAGCCCTGCAGTTTAGGTTACGGCACAGGCAGCGAATGTACACAGGCCCCTTTTGTCGAGGTTCCTCTGTGAAGAAATCCTCCATTCAAGTAAACCCTGAGGACCACCTGTTAGAGCAGCACACTTCCCTGCTTGTGCACGCACACACAGCAGCTCTGTCGTCTGACAGCAGGAGCAGCAGCTGACACAAACAGCCTCTGCAGGCTCTCAGGTTTCCGCGTACAGAAAGCACATGTGGTCACAGTTGTTCAGCATCAGACAGATATTTATCCTCACATTAAAGTAGCAGAATATGATTTTTAGCGCAAAACATGGAGATGCAGCTGTCCCTAAAGCGCAGCGATGCACCTGGGCTTATTGAGGCTGATTAGCCCAGAGAGAAATGCATGCGGAACAAAGACGCATTGTGATTTTAGTAGGAGCCATAATAAATTTCTTGGACTGAAGTTTCATCATGTTGGAGAGCTTTGTAAATTCTGGAGACAGATCTTAAAACCTGAATAAAATGTGGCGGTTGTTTCAAATTAGAAGTTGACCGATACATCGACTGGCTAATATTTTGGGCTGATATTTGTGCCTTTTTATTCTCGTATCGGCATTGGCCGATACTTGCATGCATTCGCTGATCCGTTAGCCGTGTTTTGAGGTCACATGATCAGATTCATTTAAGATGATGCAGTAAGTGAGATGTTCAAAGCTTGTAATGTTGTTTTATAACCTAACTCAGCTTTAAACTTCTCCACAACAATACCTCTGACGTTTCTGGGGTGTACCTTAGTGCCTTTTTGTTCACTAAGATTAAATTACACACAGTCTGACTCTTTATTTGGTGATTTCAGAAGGAAGTTTGTTGCAGTGAATTTTATTCAGGCACACCAGAGTGAAGGGGGGCGAGTACACTTGAAAGCCACATTTTTCTGTCTTTTATTTTAAAGAAAATGAAGAATCATGTATTATTTTCCTTCCACTTCGGAATTATGCACCACTGTGGTATATTCGTATATTGCATGTGATCTGCAAGAATTCCTTAAAGTTTGTAGTTTTAAAGTGAGAAAATGCAAAAAAGGTTTGAGTATATTTATGAGGTTCTGAGCCGGAAAAAGGTCAAATTAATTAAAAAGATTTATTTTCCTGCCATCATAATCTCTGGGATCTACTGAGGAGTTCCTGAGCAGGCATTTCCAAAACCAGGATTGTGTGTGGGAGTGGTTGGTGTTTTGAGAGCCCTGCAGAGACCTGTGATGTGCAGCCACTGAGGAGAAGTTCATTCATTCATTCATGCTCTCTGCAGTGGTTTATATAACCCTGCTGCTTTATCTCTAAAAATGGAAATGTTTGCAAAAAAAAAAAAAAAAGGAAAACCTAGCTGGTTTAAAAATATCAGAGCAGAACCACAGCTGAGATAACACACCAGTGATTTTCTTCTGCTTACCAGCACATGTTGTAAAAGACAACAGAATTAATTCAGATTGTTGTAATTACAAAAGAATCCGACTCACAGTCTTGCTCCACACCAGTCCTGTGGTGTGGTGCTGCTTGATGAAGGACTGCATCTCAGTCCAGATTGACAGGTAGGCGTGTACCCAGTCCACATGACGTCTGTCGCTGGGAGAACAGAGAGCGCAGAGGAGACCAACGTGACAGTCAAAACAGGAAGAAGGAGGAAGATTAGAGCAAAAGTAAGCTAAAAGGGAGCAACTAGGAATGGACCAGATCTCATAGATCTATGAAACTACTGCTGGAAATGAATTATCATTGAAAGTTGCTTTAAAACATTTTTGTGCAAAACACTTTTAGAGGAAGAGAATATGCCACAAAATAATTATAACTCATCTAACTCCAGCTACCTACCTACTAAAAGTGATATATAAGTCTAATGTCATTTTAAAAAATGGAAAAACAAAAGAACGCATTTAGGTCAGAAAATGTTAACAATAAAATATCTATTTCCCCGAATAGTCAGAGAAGCAATTAAAAAGTAGAAAACATCTCATGTGACAAACAAAGCTGGACAAGGGACTCATATTCATTGCTAGCAGGTGCAGCAAAGCAGAAGGATAATAAAACAAACTCTAATGCTCAATGGCCGAGAACTACAGCAAAGAATGGCATCTTGGGTTTACCAAGTCCTCATAACAATATTATATTGACTCATTAGGTACAGTCGAGGACATATTCTCTGGGTTTGTTTCTCTCCAAAATACAGTGGAAAATGTTTTAGAGCAAAGGGATTCATTAACTCTTTGAAACACTAGGACATTTTACATAAAACTGGTGGTGTCTGCCAAAGCTGAGAATGGGTCACAATTAGGTCTTTTGGTGGGATAATAATGACAAACCAACACAGAAATGGTTCACTTGACAAAAAAATAAACCTTCTTCTTATTTAAATCCTCTTTAAAGATTATCAAAGATCACTTGCTCTTTATGCGTCAACCTTTTAAAATATTAAAGAACACAATAAAGCCCTCAGAAAATAGTTTTAATACTATCATTACTCAGTACTTCTGAGGCATACTTACATTTCCTTGTAGTCCTTCAGCACTCTGTTGGTGTAGAAGGTGGCTGCATCGTTCATTTCCTTCACGTACGGACCTGGTTTCTGACTCTGAGAAAGGAACAGAAAAGATGCGCTCTCATGAGAAAGTCTTTCCTCATCCTGGCAGAGATGTAAACACCTCACCTCCACTGCAGATTTGTCTTCATTTGAGGGTAAAAGCTGAGAAGTTCATGCTGATATTTGTAGTTTCAGTATGTTTTTGATAAATTTGGGGAAGATCCCTTCATGACTTACACAGACCAGAATCAGCTTTAAGGTCCTAAAGAGAGGCAGCTGTCATCTGGATAAAATGATATTTAGCTGGAAATGCTGAGACCATTTCCATTGAGGGGAAACAGAAACCCTGCAAATAAGGCCTTTTGAAATGTATCTCAATTCTAGACTTTATTTTCTTTTACAATTATTTCATATTTACGTAAATCCAGATTAACAGTTATCAGTAGGTGTGGGCATTTATCGTATCATTTATCATTTATCGTGAGAGATTTCTTATCACAATATTAATTTTGATTTATTGTTGTCATGATAAATTCTAATTAATGACGTTTAAAACTCTCAATCTGTCTGTATTACTGGGATTGTTCATTTTAAACTTGTTTCCACTGTTTGTTCCATGAAATTATCAATAATTGCTAATAGATTTGAAAATATGATTAAATGCATTTACTATTTGCAATTTAGTGTTATAAATCACACTTCTACATATGACTGATGTCCTAAAGAAGTTTTTGTATTTGTGGATATATAATTGCTGTCATGCAGTCAGAGCTTTGCACTATAAGAACTATTTGCACTAAGTAGTTCTTATTGTCACTTTTATTATGATGACAATAGTACCACAGAATATTGTGATTAAACTTCATGTCGTCCACCCCTAGCTCTCCTGATCAGATTTTACTTTATTATATTCTCGTTTCGTACCACTGCCACCCAGCCCAGGGCGGGAATGCTCTCGCTGACGGCCGACAGGTGGTTGAAGAGCGAGCTGCCTCGGTTTCGCTCCCTGAAGTTCTGGATCTCCTGGATGTGATCGGAAATTGGCTTCAGGAGGTCTTGGAGCTCCATCTGCAAAAGCAAACATTGAGGAATTAACAGAATAACAGCAAGAGGGGAAGAAAATATTCAGAAGGACGTCGACATGTAGTCTATTTGGATTGATAGTGTTTACAGAAATGCTTCAGATGATTTTCAGCTGCCCTCCTCCACCCGTCCTCACAGTAAACCCTAAACCAGCTCTTAGAACAGGGTCTAATTTTATAAGACATTTTTTCCACTGGATCTTCCAGATCTTAGCTTCAGCTTAGCGTGCCTCCCGGCTGTTATCCACCTTTCCCCATCGCTCCTTTTCTTTCCGACATTCCTCCGTCCATGGGGAGATCCCTCTGGCCTTGTAAGGCGTCCCGCTCCTCCACTGTTTACAGTTTACCAATCAAACATCTTCCACCCTGAACCCTGAGCAGTATGAAATATATATTGTTAATAAGCTGCAGCCAGAGACTAAAAGAGTATCCTTTTAAGCTTCTGTGTGATGGAAATCAAAGAAATACTGACCATGGTGAGCAAGTTTCAAGAATTTCCTGCATGCCTGAGTACACAGCAACAAAACCAAATAACACTGGATGAGGTGGAAAAAGCCAGAGTAAAATTTTCTCTTTGTAAATTCCTTCCCAGAACCAAGTTCCTTCAAATTGTATTTGCCACTCAACTTTTGTCATAATGAATAGTATTTTGTAAAGGTATTCACACCCCTGGGATGTTCAAAATACTTGACAGAAAGTAGGAGAAAATTATCAGGTGAAACTACAATCACACAATTGAAACTACCATTTCAATTTTAACAAGATAAAAAACTAACAAGTATGAGGTGAGAAAATAATCACATATGCATTTTTTTTTCCCCCAACCAGGGGGCTTTTTGTGGGCTCTAGTGTCTCTTATTTGACAGTAGGCTGACACAAAGGGGGTAAGGAGAGGGGGGAAAGACATGCAACAAATATCATAGGGTCCGGCAGTCGAACTTGCGACTGCCACGTCGAGAACTCAAGGCCTCCAAATGTGGGTCGCGCTAACCCCTACGCCACCACAGCACGCCCCACATATGCATTTTAACTGTGCAAGAGCAGCAGAGACCCACACCACATGTGGGAGAATCAACTAGGGTCAGAAAAGGCCAGCTACAATCTCTGCAGACCCCACACATCCTGGACACAAACTGTTCAGACTTTTATCTTCAGGCTGGTGCTACAAAGTGATATTTGCAAAAGAAACAGCTGCCACAGAAACAGTTTCTTTGTCAGACCGTTTGTCTGATTAACACAGTGAACAGCCTGAGTGGCTGTGAATGAAAATACGCATATTTTCACTTTCACAATCCTTCTTTTTTCTTCCAAAGCCTGCAGATACATGTATATAGTTCCTATTTATCCCCATTTTATTTAATGTAAAGTTCGTATATTCATAATTTGTATCTGTACGCTGTCAGTGCTTGACTTTCAAGTCAAATTCCTTGCATGTGTACAGAATCAATCAAAACAATAAAGCTGATTTTGATTGTGATTCTGAAAAGTGTTTTATAAGTTCATTTCATTTCAATATGAGGAAAGAAAACCTGCAGACAAGTTTAAACTGGGATGGAGGCTCAGTTCAAAAACTGAGCTATAGTGAAGTGGTTAAGATCAAAGCATAAATATCTGTCAGAATATTAGAAATATATTAATAAGCAGAACTACATATTATCAATTAAAGTGAGCCTATAAAGCAAATGATCTGAGCTGTATATCTTAATATTGAAACACTGGATCAGAATAGGAATCGTCCTGTTACAGGGATGTAAACTGTCTGTCTGTGTGTGAACATCCTGGACCCGCAACAAACCCAGTCCCGTTAACAGGCCAACCTGAGGTCACGCTACTTTCTTTGCCTTCCTTTCTCTGTGTTTCACTCAGACTCTCTATCTCTCACACTGACTACAGGCTCATAGAACATGTCCATAAAAAGTCAGAGAGCACAACAGCGCAGCGCAGGAGAGAAAGGCCAGAACTTTGTGAAACGCGTGTGGGTGTGTTTGTGTGTGTGTTTGGGAGAGAAAGGGTGAAAGAAAGTAGAGGGGGTATTGTCCAGATTTATTTATCACTGTTTTACAGCTGCACTGGACACTACAGCTAAAAAAAATGTATGGTGAGGAGGTTTTATTTCTGAGAGTGGGTGGTTTGTGATTTTACCCAGGGAATCTGGGAGGTTTTAGTGTCGACTGTGCATAGAAAGCATTGCTACTTCGACCTCTCCAAGCTAAAATATGCCATTTTAAATAGCATAACTTCTCACCAACAGGGTCTAATTTTATAAGACATTTTTATATGTCTTATGAAATTAGATTTATCAAATTTTATAAGATCCGTGAACAGATTCTACATTTTTTAGACATTTTATATGACAGAACAATGCAAAGTATTGCATAAGTATGAAAAAGAAGAAAAATGCTACATGAATTTCTATTATTTTACACAGCAGTTTTCTGCTTGAAGTCTTTCAGTACGTCTCTACCAGGGAATATGCTAACCTTTGCCAATCTTTACGTTATTGCTTAAACTCAGATTTATTGGGGAGAATCACTGAATCCCGAGCAGAGGAGTAGTCAGTGAAACGGCAGGAAAAACTGAAACATCACAAGGAAAATAACAAGTAATAAAACAGGAGGAACAACGAGAACTGATGAGCAAATTTACTGAGGGAGAGGTGAAAATTACAAAGCAGCCAGGAGGATTAATCAGTGGAAAACAGAAACAGGCAGGCAGAGGGGAATCAGGAGAAAGCTGTGAAGAGGAGAAAACTGGCGACCTGAGGAAAGGTGAATGATAAATACAGAGAACTGTACTGGAACTAGAGGAGTAAACAAACCAGGGGAGAAAAATGACACCAATCAAAGAGAAAACAATAAAGGAACAATTAAATAAACAAGCAAAAAGGAAGGAGCTAAAATGGCAAGATTTAATAAAGACAATAAATAAACAAAGTAATCTTTTACCAGACACAAAATCAACCATCTCCCATGAGCTGAAGAAAAGAGGGCATAAAAGAAGACTTAGTGGCAGATTTTACATGCCTGAAGTGAAACTTTAAATAAATCTTGTCATTTCTTCTCTAACATCTGTCTCTTCTGCCCACTATTCGTGAAACCCAAACAACTTCCTTGTTTGCTTTCCAGGTTCTGCCTGAAAGCTTTTTTTCTCTCCCTCTTAGCCAATGGCCTGTCAGGTTGGAAGTACTCACTTCCTGGTGGACTCTCTGACACCAGCACACGGCACACAAACAGCACAGTCCAAAGGGATGATATCACCATCACTTCTTTCATACGCAGCTTTCTGTCACAACCCTCTTTTTCTTCTGCCGTTTGGCATTTTGGGAATGTGTTGGATTAGCGGTTTTCCTGGTCAAAGAGCAGAATAATCCCTCTGCCTGGGCCGGGTCTGCTGGGGGAACACAGGACAGGGGGCTCAGGCTCTCTCTCACGCAGCACCGAGATACTGCTCTCGAGAACCGTACTGCCGCTGTTTCCTACAGAGCCTCACAGAGAAAATGGAAATACTTTCCTGTAGTTCAGTGAATCAACTTTCATGGATTTGCAGCATCGTTAGTATGCATGCTGAAGGTGTTTTGTTTGACTTTGTTTTCAGTAAAAAGCTGAGAGAGGATCTAATCACAGGTCTGCTCAGCCCTCATCAGGAGGAATCGTCACGCTTTTGAACGCATGCAGCAGCATGAAGTTGTGTGAAACAGAGAGTGGGGCTGCAGGTGCTACATAACCATAACACTGCAGGTGCTCTTCATCAGGGAGTTTTATTTCATTGCTCACACCTGAACACCATGGTGGAGCTTTCTTTGGGTTTTCTGACAGGATGTTAGTGCAGATATTGTGGCGTTATTTTGATCTGTGCAGCCATGTTTATTTGGAGGATCAATAACCTCATCCAGTTTCTTTGAAACAGAGTTGCTTAATACCTCAGTTTGGAATAAAATAATGAAATGTTGTAAAAACATAAATAAGAACTTTATTTGTCAAAAAAAGAATATGTTTCTAAGTTTTATGACTCTTTTGGTCTGTCAAAATGCTGTGGGTGAGGACACAAAATCTACTAAAGCTACCAGTAATTCATGATTTACAGATTTATTAACATCATGTTGTTTCCACATTGACTGATCAGCACAGATTTGATGAATCCCATAAATGGAACTTGTCCTATGATCATTTCTGCAGACAAATCTTGACTGTTTCTTTGCTAATTAACATCCAAAGTGATCACTGCCCTTTTTCAGAGTTTCTCTGTATTTATAATTGCATGTTTTAGTGTGAAAACATTGTGCTGATTTACCTGTGCCGGTTCCTGGTGCGTGGAAGCCATCTGAAGAAACGTTCTCTGAGTCTGCAGCGCCTCATTCACCATCTCGGCCTGCAAAATTGGAAAGATTAACACAGATTTTAACTAAAAACATATTTTTAGGCAACCAATTGGCAGTACCATTGCTAGATTGTGATTGTGAAACCGGCCAGCACACACACCCATACACAGAAGACAGGGTTATTTCCAGCCATGTGAGTCCTGTGTGTGTTTGAGACCTCAAGTCATGGGCCAGAGGAACCACCAGGGAGCTTTTCTCCATATAAGGGGCTCTGGAAACTAAAAACAAAACAAAAAAAAAAAAAAACCTGCCTGGGGTTCTCAGTTACACTCATACACAGATCCCTCCTCCACTCAGACCAGTGATGAGACACAGAGATAGAAGCAAAAAAAAAGTGCAGAGAAAATACAGGCATTCATCATTCCTCTGTTCTGAAACTCTCTGATTTTAAGATCTGCAGACTTAAAAATAAAACTGTCCTCCAATAGTTAGAGTTAAAATGTAGGATCAAAGTTCTCCTTTTCTTTTGTATAGAAAAGAAAGTTGTTGCCATTGTGCAGAACAACCACAGACCTCCCACAGACACTTCAGGACTCTTCAGCTGTCCGGACGTGTATGTGTCTTTCAAAGAGCAGGATCTGGAGAGGAGCAGTCCTCACTGTTTACACACTGCTGTCCAGGGAAATGAGAACTGAATCCACTCCACTTCACCCAACAGTGATTTGCTTAGATTAGAGCCACTCTTTTTTGTTTCGCTTTGATAATCCAACCTTTAGTAAAGCGGTCCAAGATAAGATTTCAATTAAAGATTCTTTCCTCCATGGTCCTCCCTAGCATTTGAACAAATACTCCTTGTGTGCTGTGTATAAACACTTCCACATTAATGAGACCACTTTAGATACATTTTCTTCCATGAGAAAGTAAAAAGGATTTCTTCTGTCAGCTCAGTTTTAACTGCAGCTGCTGTTTAAAACTGAGTATTTTAAAAACCTTTCAAATGTTCATTTCCAGCAACGACTATAAAAACACAGAAACTCTCACAAGCCAACATAAAAGAAGAAAAGCAAACGTTGATCATATTTATGTTAATTAATTTATTATGGAAGGTCAAAGGGACACAATTAAATAAATAAATACATAATTAAGTCATTAACTAAATGTGCCGTGAAATAAATAAGAGTTCAGTTAAATGGTAAGCTTCACTTTAATGACACATTGAGTGTCTTAAGTAAGTTATTTCAACATTTGATTAAATATACATTTATTTTGTGGCACATTTATATCTAAATGTCTCATGTGTTAATGAGACATTTAGTAAAATTATTTTAAAAACTATCCAAAGACAGAGCCAGAATAAGGAGAGCTATAAAGCCTAAGAAAACTTTTATAATTTGACTCTCGTCTCCAGACACTCCTTTGGATTTTCTTTAGAATATTTTTACAAAAACTTTTGCAAATGATTTGAAATCACATTCCAACAGAGAAGGGAGAGCTCTGAATAGGCTTTATTGTGACTAAAGTTAATTATAATGTGTCCTGCAAAAAAGTGAATCCACAAAACATGCTGTTTTATTAAAACAGTATGTTTTACTAATACTGTATGTTTTGTCATACTGTTGCCATAGTTACACCAAAATCTGCTTGTAATTGGCTGATCAGTTCCTGGTGACGACTCCTCTTCCAGAAACCGACAAACGTTGATGACATGGACAGACCATGCAGATGGTTCTTTGTATATTTTGTATTTTGCATTTCAAATATAGGTCAAAGCACTTTTGTTTTCTGAGGTCATGTAGAAAGTGTTGCTTCACTTACAAGCGTTTATTAATTTTTTTTATTTTAAATTATGTTGTTTTTTAAACTCATGTTATAGGCTACATGTTAGTAAATTCTAATACTATAAACAACAAAGGTTATTTCTGGCCTGTCCTATTTAAATAAAGTGACTTACATGTTTCTCCACTTCACTTCCTATAGCTCTGCTGCAGTTCAGATAATCTGACAGTGGACCTTTCAGCAGAACGTCAAAGACCTCCACACTCTGACCTGAAAGCACATACACAGAAATCCTGTTTTCATTTACCCGTTCTGGCTACAGAACAGCAGGAAAACACTTCAACAAATGTTTTTAAGCACCCACTCACCTCCATCTACACCATTGACACAGTTCCCATTGAGCATGTTGCTGGACGCCTGCATTGTGACGGATATTTCCTCCATGCGAGTCACAGCCCGCTCCAACCTCTGCATTAAATCCTCCATTGTGACAATCCTGGAAACAAAAACAGAAATGAGTTATTTTAGTGATCTGGACATCACTAGAAGATGTTCTGAAGCTATGCTTTTACTCTGATTTGAATATGAAGACACTTGGTTTTTAAGTTGTTTGGCCTGATGCAGCGTTCAAAGGTTTTGACCTTAAACACACAAATCCATCATATAATTGAGTTGAAGGGACAAGAAGACTTAAAAAGATGGTGAGAGACCGAAATGAAAATTTTTTATGAACAGTGCATCGCAAAATATTCATATTCGTTCATGTTAAATGTAAAATTGGGATTTTATTTAATAGACTGACACAAAATGGAGGATAATTGTGAAGATGAAGGATACTGATACATGGTTTTGGTTTTTGAGCCACTTAAGCTTTTCTAGCCCAACTTTATAATGACAAACTACTTTATGTTGATCTATGAAATGGAATTAAAAAATCCCAATGAATTGCATCTGTCATCAACTTTCTAAAATAATGACCTAGATAATTTTTTATCTCATAAGAAAATCACAGTTTCTTTCTTTCCAAGAGATACTTAGGTAAAAAAAAAAAAAAAAAAGATTTAGGCCATAATTTTAGGAAGGTGATGATATTGATATTGTTGTGACAAAATGTAACAAGATTTAAGGGTTATAAATGTATTAGTGTGGCACTGCACATTTAGATGTATAAAAACTTGAAGTAGAGAGTTTATTATTAAAATCTCAAACTGATTACATTTCATATTTACTTAAACAGATATTTTGCTTAAGTTTAGAGCAAAAACATAGTTAATCCGTTTTAACACTGCCCACCCGTACGGCTCATCCTGAGACAATGCAGGCCTGCTTCCAATATTTATTAGTCAGCCAAAAGGGGAATTCAATCCAGCTATCCACTGCATGTTTATGCAAACTACTGCTGGGTAACACACACTCTCCAATCTGACACCTGCCACCTTCAACACACATTACAATACGGTGACATATCTACTTTACAGAAAGAATTTTAAAAACACACAAAATGAGTATACCAGTGTCAGGTTTAATAATGCCCCCTGTTTGTTAATTTCTACTTATGATTACGGACTGTGAGCAGCAAACATGCCCTGATGGAGGTCGTTGAGAAATCTCCCAGCAGTGACACATGCCTGTCGTGAGACTCAGATGTTATTTCTGCTTTGCGGGCAGCCACAACATGAACTCCAGAAACCTGGAGAGCTCCTGCTAGGATTACTACATCAACTACTGATGGAAACTGAGGAAAACACAAGGAGCCAGGGGAAACAAATTCATTTCAACTCGACTTCACACAACGTGTAAGGTTGCATTTTTCAGGATGGGTATTATAAACTGAACACAAAGTGGGAAACATGAATTCACAAGGCTTTCCAAAGATCTTTTTTATTTATGATCTGTCTACTATTGGTTTTCTTTTCTTTTTAGGGTTAGGGTAACTTTAAACTATAAATTATACAGGTACATAAAGAGCAAAAAAGTATTTTAATTTGGATATGTCACATGGCAACATGTCAAAAAAAAACCAAGCTTGTGTGTTGTTGTTTTGTTTTTTTGACATGTTAGCTCATCCTATTATAAAAACCACAATTTGGCAGAAACAAATAAAATTTCAGCTTCAGTAGATATGTATACCTTCGATGTACGCATGACGTTTCCCTGCTGTACACGAGTAACTGAAAGATGGTGAACCTCTCTGCTCTTCTGTTAGAGCTTTGTATCATTTTTCCTTTCTCTAAAGCAAATTATTTATAGGTGCATTTAATCAGTTTTTTTCAATAACACTCATCTTTTATCCATTTTCTAAAATCCACTTGCCCTGGCAGGGTCAGAGGGCAACACAGAAACAAACAGGACAGACAACCATGTACACTCATTCCCACATAACAATTTAAAGAGGCTAATCGACCTAACAGTCATGTTTTTGGACTGTGGGAGTACCCAGAAAGAATCCACGCATGCACAGGTAGAACATGCAAAATCCATGCAGAAAGACCTCAAATAATATTTTGAACCCAGGACCTTCTTGCTGCACTGCCACCAAGTGAGGCACCATGCAGCCCCACACATCAATTAATGGGACTTCAGAGTAGATCTCTATTCATTTGATTGTTATTTTTTTAGAACATCTACTGCATAATTGACATGGTCAGATACAAGAACTGTACAGAAAATACAAGAAAGCTAAAGAAAAATCAGACCTTAAGAAAGCTTAGAAAACCTCTGACCAGTTTTAAAACAGTTCACAAGAGTCTGGCTCTCTATGTTTAAAGAAATTGGAATAATTAAAAACTTTTCACAGTATTTTTGCAGTATATTATTGGAATAATTTACTAATAGAGAATTTTTTAACATCTACAAACCAGAAGTTGGCAAGGAAGCCTCTCATAATGGACTACTTTGATTACATTCGACCGATTATTTGACTGTTTTTACGAATCCAAATAGAACTGACAGATTCATTTGATTGTGCCACAGACTACATTTTTCTGTTTTGAAGGAATGCATTTTTGGTGTTAGTATGGTCTAGTCAAAGCCTGGGCCTAATTTTGATTAAGAATCTGTGATCATTGATCATCAGTCATCTGTAATGACTGTCACCCCTGTAATAAAAGAATCTTTACACGTCTCCCATTTTACACTGATAATTCAAAAAAATTACATTAATGCTAAAATTACATACAGGTGAAATTGTTAATAAAGTTGTATTTACTGTATATGTTTGGATAACATAGATAAATGATTGTAAAACCTGAGTCAGCAGATGACTGATGAAACTCATCTAGAGATTGAGTTTCAGCCTCTAGATGTTTATAGGTGGTACAGACATACTTCAATAGATCTGCAGCTCTAAAGTATGACACACTTTTAAGATTTTTATTAAACAAAAAATATTGAAATGTAACATTTTCTTTAAATTGTACACTATTGAGTGATTAAATTAAGTTTGTGGTTATAATTTGACAAAATGTGGAAAAAGTGGATGAAGTATAGAATCTGTGTGTTTCTGTTTCTGCTGGTCAAACTTTGCACAAACAACCAGGAAGCAAAAAACATCCAGCATCTGAACTGGTCTTGTTGTCAGTCGGCCAAATTCTCCATGGTGATGCGAAGACTCCTGCAGTTGTGCTTTTGTTAGCGTTCATGTGCTCTTCAATATTAATGAAGTCCTTCAACAATCAGCTTTTTTTGTTGCTTGTTCCAGAAAAATTATGAAGCGAATAAGAAAATGTTGCAGTCGAGTTGATTCCATTATTATTCTTGCGGTACGTTTTTAAAACTCCACTTGTTCTCAGAGGTGTGTTTTCATGTCTGCAGTGTAAAGATGGAAAAATCAACAGCTGGGAAAGCAGCACATGGTCCTGAAAGATTTCAGCTTGTGGACCCTGTGCCCTGGTATCTGATCTTTGGGCTATATTGGGCCACAGCCTGCCATTTGTTGCAATGGACTCACTGCAATAAGCAGCTGAACTAGGGAGGAAAACCTTGTATCTGTGCTAAAACCCTGAAGTCTATAAACTGTACAATAATAATAATTAATCACAAATGAAATTCTGAACATGTGCGGTGAAGAATATTCACGTAATATTTCATAGGTGGCACAGAAAAAACTCCTGCATAGAAAGAGAAAATACAAATGTGCAAAAAAAAAAAAAAAAGTAGATTTACTTAATAAAGTTTCAAATGCATGAAATTATTGAGAAGACAATTCAAAACAAAAATAATTTAGAATCTGTGTTTTGTTCTTTGAGTCAGACATCAGCTAATTTATTCCTCATCAACTTGTGGGGTATCTTAAGACAGTGAAGCTCACAGATTGACGCAAACCTAACTGAGATTGGATTCTTTGAAATCACATCGGTGTTATTGTTGTCACTGCTTAGTCATGTCATAAAATCCCCCAGTGAGACCAGAAAAATGACGACAAAAGAAAATAACTACCTCCATAATGACTAAAATACACCCACACCGCAGGGGAAAGGGAGAAAACACGGAGCAGTGAAGATGTTTGCCCATTTGCTCAGGGACGCGCACATCTCCACCCACCAGTGCAGGACCCCAGCCCCTCTGCTCCTCCCTGTCACTGGATAAAGTCTATCTAAAACATCCTATAGAAACATCTTACCTCCCTCCTTTGCTCCTCAGTAAGTTTCTGCCGTCGTCTTGAGTTGGGTTTGTTAGTATTTCCGTCCGGTTTGTTCTGGGCTGTGCGCCTTCACCATGCGGTCCAGTGCGTCCTCCCCTCTCGGCTGTGCGCAGCAGCAGCAGGAGCACCAGTCGCACTCTTCCGGGATGTCCTAATTAAGCAACACGGTGAACCTGAGAGCCTCAGAGACCCAGACCCGGACTGTGACTCAGTGAATTTACCCTCTGAAGCCGACAGGCAAGCTTGAAAACTTGTCTACTAAAAATAGATGACAGACAGGGTGGCGGTCCCTGCCCGGGTCTGTGTTCCTTTAACCTTCATGTGAGTCTTTACTGTAGCCTCTTCCAATCTGGATCAACATGGGAATATCTGGGTTTCTAAGTTATTCTGCTTCAAATTCTGTTTAGGAGCCCACAAAAAAAAAAAAAAAAAGGAAGTAAAACCAAATGGGAAAAATTGAAAATAAAGTATTTTGTTAGCAGGGTTTGGGATCATTTTAGATATCTTACTTGTAAAATGTGTTTTAATATTGGCGCCTGATTCTTTTGACAACATGATAATGATGGAGTCTTTAATGTGAAGAAAAAGATAAATCCAATCTGAAATATTTCTCAAGATTAACAATGATGTAGGAGAAAAGCAGTGCAACAAAGTAAAAGAATAGATGTGTGTGCCATGTGAAGACACAGGGGTGGAACACGGTAATGGCAGCGTCATTCTGTGGGAATGCTTTTATTCAGTTGTGATAAGGAAACAAGTCAGAGTTTATTTAAAGATGTATGAATGGATGGAGGAAAAGCTGACTGTTCAACCTTTCAGCAGGACAAAGAGCTTGAATATACATCCAAAATTACAGATTGCAAATAGAAATAGGCGGCATTATCCTACAACTTAGATGACTGTGGAGTATATTCATGTGTTACCTGGGCAAAGTCCAGGTCCAAATCCAACTGAAAATCTGTTCTGTTTTGCAAAGAAGGGCAAAACACTTTTGTCTCCAGATGTGCAAAGCCTGTAGAGTCAGACGCTGTTATACTTGCTTTGGTTGTATCCTGAACCAAGAAGTTCTCCAAAAGTTACATCGTCAAAGTTGAACATTCAGAGAACATTCCCAGATAGTTCCCAGTAGGTGGCGCTCTCAGGGTTGAATCTAATTTGCTGAACATTCCCTTATATTAAAAAACTAATTATCAGCAATCTGTAGTTCTAACTTTTAGGAAACTAACATTTAAACTAAGATAAACCAGTTTCTGGGTTCATGCTTGAGGTTTTTCTGTACTGATGCTGCATCATAATCACGCTCCACCAGCAACATGTCGCCATGTCGCTTCTGGTTTCACCACTGACCAAAATACTCCCTTAAGCTGAGTGAAGCAAGGCAAAGGAGGAGCAGCTCACTCCCTTCTGCGTGATTTATTGATGAGAAAATGAATAAATCATTGATAGACTGACACCTCAGATACTTTATCATGTGTCACTCGTTTCCACACAAACCTGGGAAAACCTAAAGCAACAAAGCATCAAGTGTTTAGTTTAATTTACCTTTATTATTGTTTTTTTTTTTTACCTCTCTTATTTTGTGGTATAAATAGCATTGTGATAAGTAGGAAATAGATTAAAATTAAAATGTGTTTCATGAAACCTTGTCTAGTAATGTTCTCTGAAAATATGAACATAGAAGACAAATAATAAAGAGATTTGTCCATCATTTAAAAACGATGCAGGAGGACTGTGTTTACGTCTTCTAAGATTTGAGGTTCTTAAAAGACTAAACTTAGAAAATGGACGAGAAATTATTTAAGACTTTTGAACAAATCTTAATTAGCTGTGAGACTGCACACACCCTTTTGCATGAAATAAACGTAAAAAGGTACAAGATAGCCAACAAAGGTGCAAAAACAACAAAAAATATATCTACGCTGCACAGCTACATTGTATGTCTGATATAGAAACACATAAGAGAAAAAAAATTTTTAATCATTTATCTGTCATAAAACCTGGTATTGTTGTAGGAATGTGCAGCCTTTTGAGATACACCTGCACTTGTGTGAACTGTATTTTATTTTTTCTAATGTTTAAACTATGACAAAGCATTTTTACTTCTCTTCCTTATTTTCTAAAGAAGATAAAAGGTCCCAAAATTGTTGAGATGTGTCCCCAGAGAAGAAGAAAAAAAAGGACATCACATTTGTGTATGTGTGAGAGCAGCTAATAACCATGATGTGTTCCCGAGAAGAAGTAATAAAAAGGAAAATACCACCAAATTTTCTTCAAATATAGAACATTTTATTTCACTTCGATTACATGCGGTTGAAATTCTGAAGTAAAGGTTTATCATAAACGCTTTAAAAGCCTTCATCCACTGACAATGAAAAGTTTTCTTGTAATTTACTTTTTTTACATATTTCCCTTGTAAGAAAAAGTTCAAGTATAAAAAATTCCCAACAGTGTAAAACAGCTGATTTGATGAATACGAAGCAACAGAAGCTACTGAAACCCCAACGACGACTATACATTCTAGTAGAGAAAAAGCAGCATTTTTGCTCTTTTCTTTTGTTTTTTTTAGTAAAACTCCTTAATAATTCCTCTCAGCTAAACGAAGAAGACTCAGAATCAACCTGTATGCAAACAGGTCTGCATTTCAATGCACAAAGCTATTATTTAATGTTTTGTTCTAAAAGGTCAAAAAAAAAAAAGTACAGTGCACGTAACAGTGTATTAAATAGCATCTACATCAATATTTTTGGTTGAGCATGTTAATAATAATAATAATAATAATAATAATAATTAATCATAATAATAATGATAGTAAACTAATCAATAACTTATATTTGCCTTGAGATGAGTACATAACAATATTAATAACACAGTACCTCCACTAAGTCTCTACTCTTAGAGTGTCAACAACCCGCAAAAATAAATAAGTTAAATAATAGATTTTTTTTTTGTCTTTTTTCTGTTTTTCTCTCATTTAAATAGCTGTAAAAATGTAAGGCACACAGACCAACATGACATCAACGAGAAAACCCCTATTCTGTCCTGACACACAGGCCAGTTGTCGGGTTAGCTTTGGAGAAAGTGTGAGTGCGTACCTCAGCGCTGGAAATGCTGTTGCGACTGGAGAGAGAGAGAGAGAGAGGAGGGGGGTGGGTCGGGTGGTTTGGGTTCGAGGCGGAGGCCAGGGGGTTGAGGGGTGCAGGGGTGCAATGTCGGTTCCCAAAAGGCTCGGCCGGGGATTAAAATGTGACAGCTCAACAAACGAGCACAAACGGTGCGTTCTTTCCAGAGAGATCCGTCTGTGCGGCGCAGGAGCGGCTCCGTCCACCGATCCCCCCACCCCCACCCCCAGCAGCTGCCCTCTCCGTCACAGAGAGAAACGCTACTGTGCTGCCTTTGTCTCTAAGCGCTCTGCAGCCTCTGGATGCATGAATGTGAGTGAAATGTGGAAAAGCAACAGATTTAGTGTTTGTCATTGTCTCCCCTCTTTTGTCAGTGTTTCTGTTGTCTCTGCAAAACCCCCTCCATCTCTCTCTCTCTCTGTAGTCTGGTCAGAGCTCATGACATTTTTCAGTTTTGTTTCTTTTCTTTTGTTGACTTGCTTGCTTTGCATAGGTCAAGAGGTTAAGGCTGAGTATGAAAGAAAATGGGACATTCAGCATCAGGAAGATCATTAAGGTAGTTCTTTAAATGTGTTTTTGACACAACGATTTACGACACCTCGACTTCCAGACAGAAATGTAAAAAAAAAAAAAATTACTAACACATTGGAAAATGGTTTAATTTCCCTGATTATCAGAAAACATTAACTCAAAAGAACAGAAAAAAATACAAGGAGGACCCTCAATGTGTGCTATTAACAAGAATAATAAATAAAATAGTAATGTTATGAGGGCTTTAAATAACCAAATAACACTTTTGAAACATGACGAGTAGAAAAAAAAAGAGGCTATTCCTCAAACTAACGTTAGAGACAGCATTAGGACTTAAAGGCCTACATTATACCAACCACTGGGCTCCTGTCACTCTACTCTAGAAACTACCAGTGACAATAGCAATAATAATAGTATTCATAGTAATACCAACAGTGATCATTTCCATAGTTTGTTCTGCAACCTTTTTTTCATTTTCAGCTTTTTTTTGTTCAGATAAAGCACAGCAAGTAGGAAAGTTCCTATCCCATCTCACCATTGTCATCACCATCACCAGCTTTTAAAGAACTTCAGCCTTGGCGCTGACCTGGCCCACCTGTCTTCTTTGTGATACTTCAGCTGGGACCCGCGGTGGACCGTCCCTCTCTTTGCCTGTGCAACAGTTGCAGCCGCTGCTATTGCATGCGGTCGGCCTGCAGCTGCTGAGCCTGGTATTGCCCGAAGGCCGCGGCCGCAGCAGCGGCTGACCCCGGGGCGGCGGCGGCGGGTAGTGGCTGCTGGACAGCAAAGCCATAGCCAGTGGTAGCCATGTAGCCCGGTGCGGCCGGGGAGGCGGCGTAGGGATACTGCTCGTAGGCCACGGCCGCAGCTGCGTTAGCCGCTGCGGAGTACTGAGCGTAGGCAGCCCCGGTGTAGTCGATGTAAGGAGAGGTGGCGGTGGCGGTGGCAGGTGCAGCGGCTGCGGGCTGCACATGGGGGATCACCACGCTGGGCTGAACGAAGGCCTGGGGGTACACATAATGGGTCGGGATGCTGTGGGACAAACACACAGACACATGTGACAATTCAATGTTCGCTTGAAATTTGGCAGTCCAAGAAATTCACCCTGAAACTCAACTTCACCACACCGCGCCTGAGCACGCTCCTCACCACTCAGTTCAGTCAACAGCAACAAAAAAACTCCAGGTGGTAGCAGAAGAGCTTAGGGTTGCCAAAATAGAAGAGCCAAGAAGGTCAAAGGTGAGAATAACTTTAATTAATCTGGTTAATTTATTCTCCTGGCTTTTAAAGTCTGTTAAAACAAATCAATTAGTGCAGTTAAAACCTTAATCTACACATTTTAACTTATATTTTCCATTCTGTTTGTAAAAAACAAACAAACTGAAGGTTCTGCCATATTACCATTTAATAATTTGCGGTTTCAATTTTAGGGTATAAAATATATGATTGGACTCCCACTACAAATTAGAACAACAGTGGAGAAGTCAAGACTTATTTTTCTGCATTTCTCAAGATATTTTTTCTTTCATTTACTAATAAATGTCACTTATGAACTCAACAGAAAGGAATAAAATGATCTGCAGGCGTATTCAGTCAATCATCAATTTCTCAAAATTGATGTCATTTCTTATTTTCAACACCAAATTACAACTTTGGCACTGTTTTTGGAATTTGGTTTAGATTAAGATATCCTAAGTTAAATAAAACATTAGTGTAAATAATCAACATTGAAGTTTAGGCCTCAGTATTTTGTCACCAGCAGACAACAAGAAGGCTAAACGAACGAAGGCGAAGTTCGACTGTTTCATCCTTTCAGGCTTCCAACCTGTCTGTCACTGAGCAGGCCTGATTTGAACTGAGATCTACCAATTAAAAATAAAAAGCAGAGTTCAGGGTGTGTAACCTGCAGCTTGTAAAGGCTGCAGGGCGGTGAAAGGCAGAGAGGGGCTTACAGTATCAGGCTGCGGGTGAGGGGACGGAGGACAGAGATGATCTCAGGGACACATTGTAAAAATGTCACTGCCACTTTGACAGCTGGACAGTTTTAAAAAGGGACACTGCTGCCCATTTCCCCCTCTGTCGGGGCAAAGAGCTAGAGAGGCAGAGAGGTGAGCCGGGACTAGGCTCTGCACCAACAGGGGTGTTTCGATTAAATAAACAGTTCTGAACAATGACAGCGTTCTGTCCTGCATGACATAGTCTTATCCCGAACCAGAACCTCCGCAGGGCCTGAGAGCCCGGTGTGAGATGAGGGCTCAATAGGACTGAAATTCAGTCAGTTTCTGACTGATTAGGTTCCTCGTCTTCAAGGTAAATGTGGGTCAGAGATGAAAAACTGATGGACAAAGTCTATCATGGCAACCCTATGTTAGAGCACCCATATCTCAGCCACAAATAAAACAAAACAAAAGTGGAAAAGCAAGTAAACAATGCACCAGAGAAGAAAAAAGAATTAAAAAACAATATCACACAAAATTAACCCAATATAAGAAACATAAAAACATGAAAAGTAGGTTACAGATATATATGGAACATGTAAAGTAACTAAAGGGCAAAGCTGGTTTATCATATTCAACACACAAACATCTACTTTTTCAAAGGCGAGTAACAAAATTCTTTTACCAAAAAAGTTTTTTTTTTTCTTTCCTAAATCTAATTTGGAAACTCTCAAAAACAGCATTTTGTGTCATCATGTGATGCTGAAACTGTACTTTGAAGCCCACGCTAATCAATCTCAGCAGGTCCTGGCTGCTCTTCAGGGTGAGAGCCAGCCAAGTATAAAAACTTACTCTACAAGAGAACCCTTTAATACTTGGAGAAATGCTTTTGAGAGGAAGTAAGTCTAGATTATATATGTTTATGTTTGTTAGGAGCCAGTGCATTATCAATATTCAAACAATTCATGAAAAAACGTGGAGGAAACCTGTGGATTAATTCAGACTGCAGACAACAAAGGCCTCCATGGATGATTTATTGTGTATTTTTACTTCAACTGTGACACTTGGAACTAGTAATTAAAAGCCCCAAATTAGTTCAGCATGCTCAAAAGAAGTGTATGGAAACTTTTTATTATCCACCCATAGAGGGAAGATGATGCAGATAGTGATGATGTATGTAAAACATTAACTTTCAACGCTGTTTACTTTGTTTAAAACATGCATATACACAAGATGGTGTCGTTATGTCATCCAATGAGGCCCATACTGCCATTTGTTTCTCATGTTTTCTCCCTTTTATATTTTTACAAAATGTAGGAATTAGCTGTGCTGCAGTAGAGAATCATTTCCTGGCTATTTCTGACAGACTAGTGCATTTTAAAATAGTTTAAATAATACTGTTCACAGGATTAGTGATGTAACAGGCAGGTCTTGATGTTTATGTAAAGACAACATGATAATTATTTACTGCTTTAGGTTCCTTGCTTTGCTACCAATTTAGCTTAATTTCTGAAGCATTCCCATTTAAACTTCCACATGGTTCCATTTATCTGCTGATGTTACATGACGGACTACTCCAACACCACCGATGGCCCCCATCATCCAACACACACACAGATACATACACCCAACTCAGAGCTTCATGCAACTGCAGTGTCAGCATTCAGGGCTTTGTGTGCCACAATGGGAGCGCTTGTTTTCTTTAACACCACGAGCCCATGTGACGAAAGCTCGCAGTGAGAGAATAAGAGCGAGACAGAGACATCCAGACATTTGTTTGTCACACTGGAGACTTTGGCGAGTTGAGCTGAAACGAGCATGATGGACAAAGACACATTAGCACAATAGGATCCAGGACCTTTGTGCGCTTGTGAAAGTGGACACACACAAGCATCCACCTTTCTGTAAAAGGTACCTGATCTTTGGTGTTTAGCAGTGGGCTTTAAATTGTGAATATGTGTTATTTTAAGGTAGGGAGGAGGCTGTGAGTGCACAGAAACAGTGATGTTATCCTGAAAGCAGAGTGTAAAGACTTTAGGGAAATTGGGTTGAATAATAGAAAAACCACACAAAAGATTCACCTTTTAGTAAACCAGAAAACAGATGGAACAACAGATACAAGTAATAAAAACAGCAAAGAAAAACAGCAAACAGACAAAAAAGACTTTTTTTAGTGTGGCAAAGTTGCCACTCTTCCACAAAAACTTCAAAAAGTAAAAAAAAAAAAGATCACCCCAAAAATTCAATCAATCCAATTTTTTTTCTCTACTTTTGTTTTTCCAACATGGCACACGGTTTAGCCAACAGCACCCACTTCATTACGGCACACCAAGCTAAGCTCTACTCAAATAAAAAACCAACAAATCAGAAATGAAACCTACGTACATGCATCTGTAATCACCACAGCGAGAGCTCGCTTGTGCGCGATCGAGTCTACGGGTTTTTCCCTGGTCTGATCTGAGTTTAGGCTCGCAGAACGGAAAGCTTAAGCGAGCCTGTCGAACCAGAGAGAGAACATTGAGTCAGGCTGCAGGTTTCCATCTTTAAACCACTCAAAACATTCACACAGAAACACCTAGAATCCTGCAATCTACATTATCTATATCATGATCGACAGAATATCAATAATAATCCCAATATTGTTAAATATTACTAGCAAAAGTATTTCTACCCATCAAGCTTTTTTACGTTTTTGTGATGCTACATCCACAAACAACAACAAAGTGATGCATAATTTTAAAGTGAAACAAAAAAAGATACATGGCTTTAATTTTTTCCAAATAATATATGCATGCATTTATATTCAAACCTGTTAGGTAAATATCTGCCCTTTTGGGCAGTTTTCCTTCACAAGATGGCTCAAACTTGGATAGAGAGCGTCCATACTTTGACTAGGCCACTTTTAACGAATGAACATATTTTGCTTTAAACCATTGTGACTCTAGCTCTTTAAATTAATACTGCAGAAATGTGAACTTCTGTATAGTCTTAAAACTTTTCCAGGTTTTCTTTCAGGATTTAGCTCCATCTTGCCATCTACTTTTACCAGCTTCCATGATGCTACAAACATATTAAGTAAGGACTTCTCATGTTTTTCTTTAAGTAACGTTTTTCGTCTTATCACTGTTCAAAAAATGCCAAATCTGTTGAGTGTTTAAAAGTTTTTTTGGGCAACAGATTACCAGACATGAACAGTGAATCTGCGCAACTTGTCTGGAGTCAAAATGGGCCTCCTTGCTGCTCCTAATTAGCGCTCACTTTTTGCAGTGGTGCCATATTTTTAGAGGATGACTGAACATTGTTCTGAGTTTTCCAAAGCGTGGAATATTTCTTTTGATCACTAGTAAACCTCTGAGGCCTTCGTAGAACAGCTGCATTTATACCACATGAAAAGTAACGTCCAAACGCATTTTGTTTAGGGGTAGAAGAGTAAAAAGGGTTGACTACAAATACATGCAACATTTTTTTGAGTTTCTTCTTGTGAAATAATTTGAAAACCATTTATCCTTTTCTGTCCACATATCAATTATGCACGTCTCTGTAGCGTTAAATCCTAATGAAGTACATGACTGTAAGGTTTATTAATACTATTGTAAAACTTTATGATCCACAGCCATAAATATTTTATTTACAGAGAAAAGACAAATTATTATTATTTTTTTTATGTAATAAAAACACACAAAGACTAAAGAGATTCCTTACCCATAAGGCCTCTGGATGAACGCAGGGTGGATTTGGGGAACGCCGAAGGCAAAACCTGCAAACAAAATAAAATACCAAATTAATAACTTCCATTCTGATGAACAGCTTGATTACATGGTTCTTCCTCAGAAAAATAGTGCAAAAAAACCCAAAGCTTCAGGTGAGAATGAGGCTGAATTCACCTGGCTGCATCACACGAGGTTTAGCCCCCAGGTAGGCCAGGTTCACATTGGCCTTCCTGCCATCGATGATCGGGTTGGGGTCCTTGCAGGCCCGATCGGCGGCAGAGCGGTCCACCATCGTCACCTTATGGGGAGGAAAGCAGGAGGACAAATCAAAAGATAGCTTTAATTCAAGAGATCATACAGGAAAACAGACAAAATCAACCATCTGGTGGAGCGTATGAGTGGAGAGCACAGGAGAGTTGAGGTTTCACACATTTATCGCTCTGAAACTTGAACGTGATCCAGACTGCAGTGACTACTGATCTGTCCCATTACATCATTTAGGTCATGGCTTTCATGAAGTTGTTTTTTTTTTTTTTTTACAGAAATACATTCTGACCTCTCAAAACTTAATTTAAGGCATTACTTTGGTGACTTAGAACTGATACTAAAATATTTTTTGATATAAATGACAAAATAAGGGATATTTCTTGCAGCTGTGAAGCTGTGGGAATCAAGGTAGGTTTGGTTGCGTTTAGATGATGCTTTAGTTGAGATACGAGAGGCTGCCAGAGCCGGCCTCAGGTATAAGCAAACTTTATGATCTTATAAATCTATTATTGATTGAGGGTCGAAAAGCTCTTGGAGTCAGACAGGACAGGTTTACAAATGCACCAGTTATTGACAAATTAGAGAAAAACATTAAAGGGAACCTTTATTCCTTTAGACAGAGCAAATACAATTCTACTTACAGCCTCACATAACTTTGCTAGAAACTTTCTTTTCTTTTTATAAAATATATCTTTTACTCTTTATATTCCCCACCTAGATGTAATTTTAGACTTTATAGAGACTGCAGCAATAAGGAAAATTAAGAAAAGTTGGTTTGGATGTGACTGCTGCCTGCACTCACAAAGGTAGTCAGGTTAATCAAGCAAAAGCTGCTTCTTTAAGGTAACCTGGTTTAGCTTTAACACCAACATGGTATGTGATGAAAAACCTGACTTGCGTTTCACAATTGCAAACCAAGCAGATCCTTCTATTGTTAACATTTATCCAACAACCTCACAATCAACTGAGGAAAAGGTGGATATCAATAATAAAAAAAGTCTGTCACTTTTTAAGGCTTATCCCTCCCGTTCACAGATTCTCTTTTCTCACACTTAAATGTTTCAGATGCAACACATTTTAACATCAGACCAAACAAAATCATAACTACCCTCTAAACCGTCAAGTTGTGCGTGTTCAGAGTCAGCAGCTCCCATCAGATGTTTGTTGTAACTAGCATTGAGTCGTTCACGTCACTGAAGAGACATTTTGAACCACAAAAAGCATGGATATCATGTTTAAGGTCACGCCACAGCATTTTGATTTTATTTAAGTCTATACTTTGACTAGACCACTCCAAAAGTTGCATATAGTCTAGAATAGAAATATCTTTTATGGGAAATTTCAGTGCAACAGCAGCAATGTGACAGGCAATCAAAGCAAATAGATTCACACAAAGATAGAATATAATATATAAAAACAGATTTAAGAATAAAAATACTCTACAGTGAGGACAAGATTTCAACATAGATACTGTGTAGTTCTAATAGACAGTGTGCATCAGTTCAAAGGGAATTTTTTATTTTGCTTTTTGGTTCATTGTCTTTGGATCAATGTCAGACAACATAACTCAGGTGTGCTTGAGTTTAATTGATTCAGGATTTTACACTAGAGAGTAAAATCCATGTTTCCACCGACAACAGCAGGCCTTAGATCATCACACCATGCTCTTATTCTGAAATGCTCTTAGTTTTACGCACCAAAATGTTCCACTTTCATCCTATCAGCACATAATAATTTCCTAAAAGTCTTGGGGATCGACATATTTTTCTCAATTATTAGACGATTCTTTGCATCCTTTTGGTTTCATCTCATGTCTCTCCCATGGAAGCCATTTTTCTCCAGTCTCTCTTTCTTAACACCTTAACTTAGGCCAGCGAGGCCTGCAGAGCTTTAAATGCCGTTCTGTGTTTTGTTGTTTTTGTTTTGTCCTGAATGATTTGTCAATGAACCCTTGGAGATATTATGGGTAAAGATCACTCTCAAGTGAAGGTTCATCATTCTCCCATGTGTTTTCCATTTGTGGATAATAGCTCTCACTGTGGTTCTCTTGAGTCCCAAAGCCAGAGAGATGGTTTTGTAACCCTTTCCTGCCTGTTAAATATCATAGACTTTGTTTCTCATGTGTTATTAAACTTCTTGAGATTAGGAACGATGTGTTGCGGCATCTTCCAGCCTACTTCACATAGCCAGAAAGGTTTTAATTATAAAATAATAATAAACCTTATTTAAAATGGGAACATGTATAAATGTCACCATTTGCTCCGATGTACCTCATTATAGCTCAATTTAAGATAATTTGCATCTGACAGATCACAAAAATTGACATACAATATTAAAATAAGACAAAAATATAACAACTAAATAATCACTAGGATTTAGATATAGTTCTCCTCTAATGAATTAAATAATCATTTAAAAACTGTCTTTTGTACTCAAATTGTGTTGTTATAACATTAAATGTGTTTGATTATTTGCAACGTAAGTGAGACAAAAACTCACAAACGTCCACTGAAAATAGAGAATACAGCTCCAACTTCAAAATATTGCATTAATTAGTCACAAATAATTGAATGAAGTTTATCAAACTTACCTTATTGACGTTTGACAATTCAAGAATAGACTTATTCTGATTACAAAATAATCAATTAACGCCTCTTTTTTTATTTTTTGAAGTCGGTACTGAACATATTCTCTTTTTTTCAGTGCACTTTATCAGGCAACACATAAGAGTTTTTGCCTCAACAAGTTAGATCAAGTATCTAATGCGTCCAAATGATCAGTCTGGCAGGTGATGAGGATGATATCATGATGTTTCATCTAAGTTCACGTTGGGCAACATGCGTGACTCCACTGTGAGACTATCTCAGCCCTTAGCAGCTGTCAGCGCCCTGAAAACAACGTGTCCGGGCGCATAGCTGCGGCGCAACAAGTTGCTAGATTGCAGCAGAAGCCAGTGGCAGATATAAGCAGTGCCTTCTTATCAAAACATAAACAACCCATGACCAGAGGCAGATATATCACTGTTGTGAAAGACAAGCCGCTGAGGCGCACAGTGGCTGATTTAACCAGCCATGTGCCATGTAAAAAAAAAACAAAAAACATGTTGGATAGTAAGCGGAGCTGAAGTGAAGCTGTACTTACAAATCCATAACCTCTTGACTTGCCGGTCTGCCTGTCGGTGATCACCACAGCCTCTTCGATCTCGCCAAAAACCTCAAAATATTTCCTGAGACTTGAGTCCGTGGTGTGGTAGGGAAGACCCCCGACAAAGATCTTCGTGTAGGTCGTGTCCTTTTGCGTGGTGTGCATCGTTAGTGCAAAAAATAAAAAATAAAAAAATTAATACAGTAAACGGGAACTGTTTTTTTTTTTTTTTTTTTTTAAAGAAACAAGGGCAATCTAGTGCAAAGTATCCTTATCAATTATTCTTTGGGTGAGGAAAAAAAATGGAGGAGATCAGCAAGAAGTTGTCGACAGTGATGGAGCCTGGAGGTAGATTTATTCTCGCCGCGGTTAAGAGGGCAGAAACATGGAGCGGATTGTCCCAGAGATGAGCATCAGGTGCTTCCAGCTCTCCTTCAACAACTCTGCTGTCTAACTTAATAGGTTTGGGACCCATTCCTAACAGCGTTGCCTCTAACTCCACCCAGCTGCTCAGCGGACCGCCCCACACATACACACACACACACACACCCCCACACACACACCCACACCCACAGACACGCACCGGAGCGCACAAACAGCTGGACAGCCTGGGTTAAGATCCTTTCAGTAACTGTTACATTTTATGTCACTTTTTATATTCTTGTTCTTATGTTTATGTCTTTGTGGAACATAAAATGTCGATGTAAAATGTTTATGTCATAAAATAGTTGCTATGTGAGTAAAGCTTTACTTACTTAACCACAGCTTGAAGTCCTTGTTGCTTCTGGTTATTTTAGGCTTCTTTTTTCTTGAAGATTAAGTAGGCAGGTGAAGCATCAAAGATCTCTCTTTTGCAGGGTTTTCTGCTCTGGCTGTCTTAATTTTCACTATTTTACGATGTTAAGATAACTTTACAGTGAATATATAACTCTTGTACATTAGGTAAACCTCTCAGTAATGTATTTCACAAACAGAAGAAATGCCATTCCCTCTAGAGCCTGATGAGTAACCTACCTTGACGCAGCCAAACATGAATAATTTATATCGTAGCTTCTTTGTATACTTTTCTCCCTCTCAATGCAGCTCTTATCAAAAGTATTCCCAGCTTATTTTTATTTATTTATTTACATTTTGTCACATCAAAATGTAAAAACTTTAATGTATTGCAGTGGGATTTTATGTGACAGAGCAACAAAGAGTAATAGTTGCAAAGTGAAAGGAAAATTTCACATGGTTTATATTTCTGAAAGAAATTTTTGCCAGTCCATTTTATGAAACATAGATCAAGACTGGTCATGTTGCACACAGCGTGTCTGTAAGCATCAATTTTCAAGTCTTTCCACTAACTATTAATTGTATTTAGGCTTGGGCTTTGAGTGGGCCACTCTTTATGATTTAATTTAAATAATTCATTGTAGTTCTGGCTGCATTTTTACAGTCATTGTCACATTGGAAGGTGGATCTCTGACTCAATCTCAAAACATAATGCTGCCTCCAACATGTTTCACATGTAGCACGGTGTGTCCATGTTTTATGTAATCCTCAAAGCTCAATTTCCCTCTCAACTAAAAAGATTTGACAACCATGTATATTTTGTGATTTCTTGTGTTTGACTATCACTTGAAATTTGAATCCAATCCTTAGATAATAGAGGTTTATGGTTGTAATATGGCAAAACATGGAGACGCTCAAGGCTCATGGATACTTTTGCAGGTTCCTGCCTCTGTTTCTACCAGAGGGAAAGTAACGGTAGTATTTAGATCACTTCATTACCGATTACAAAAGCAGGACATGCTAAAAATGCTTCAGTTTTTCTTCTTTTAGGTTATTTATCCTTAACATAAATATGTATCAGTTTATCTAACAGTATCACAGGAGCCTGCAGTCATTGTCACATCCATCCGAGTATAAGCTGTTGCTTTAAAGATCCTCCACGTTTCAGTGAAATGCAACCTGATGCAGCTTCTTACTACTGGCTCTGTTTTATTAATGCAACCACACGCCTTTTAATGTCCATAGAGAATCCTGAATAAAATGAGGGGAGGGGGGGTGTTTCAAGTTTCTACAGCTTGACAATGGGGGTCCGGTTGGGTTGCATACTCTTATTGTAAAGCTGCATGATTACTCATCTAAATCAGCTCTTTCTTAAACGACATGGAGGCCCATTTAAGGAGTTGATTTAGACAAACAGCTTTAATTTAGGCTGAATCTCTTGATGGATTTAACTCTACAAGGATCATAGTTTTGACATATTGATTCAGAGCTTAATTAGCTTCAAGATTAAGTAAATAATACAAATTTCCCCTTAGTAAAAACCAATCAGAGATTTGGGTTAATTGAGTTTAATCACGACAAACAGAAGTGAGAAGCTTGAAACTCGAAACGTCTTCTTCATCTGTTTGGACATAACACCTCCTGTCGCACCCTTCAAAACTAAAATGTAAAAATATGTTTTTATTCCTGAAATTATTAATGAAGCACTCTTTGATTTTTTTTCCTGAAAAATCTGAATATTTAGACTCATAACTATTCTGTATGTTTGCTAGAATACTTCATAAATAAACCTTGTATCTTCTGAGATTAAAATCTCCTCCTTTTCTAGTTTATTTTACAGATTCAATGTTGTTACTTAAGTGAGTGGAAAACATGCATTACTCACTGAAACGACGCCATCTTGTGTTGAACAAAACAACTGCTCTATTTCTACCTCTTTCTAAAAAGTCAACGAAACACTAACAAGAACTCATTTAGTTTTAAGGTGAGCTCACCGTTACAGTTCAGTAAAAACAGAGTTCATTTGCCCTTTTACATTTGTTTAATAAGATCCATGTGGCCAACAACATCTTCTGTGAATGTGCAAAATGAAATCCTTTGGCTGCCTTCCTCTCCTCTCCTATAAAGCGCTGATTAGAGGCTCCGTTAAGTAATAAACTAAAACATTTCGTCCTTGTCCTCTGCACGTTGAAAGCTGGAGTCACTCTCCAGCTCCTCTAAGGAATCGAGGAGCTCTCCTGGCCTCAGCTCCTCCACCGGAGTCAGCTCCTCTTCCTCCATCCCACCTCTCTCCAGGTGATCTCCTTCCTCTCCCATCTCCTCACTTCCTTGCCTCGTTTTCTCCCCCTGGTGTTTTCCCTCCGGCCACTCCCTGCTGTCTCCTTCAGCCCCTTTGACCCACTCTCCTCCCACGGCTGCTTTGCGTGGGGCCTGGCTTTGGAGCGCAGAAGCTGGAGACGCTGCGCTGGCTGCCGGGAGCTGTAGCGACTCCACAGGACTCAAGGTCGAGTCTGTTTCCTCGTCGGCGCTGGAGACGGGAGCCGGTCGTCGACCTTGCGACGTGTTTGTCCTTAAACGGGTCTTCATTTCTTCTTGCTTCATCTAAAGGACGATGGAAGGAACAGATTTTTATGTGAGCGAGAAATGAGACAAATGAACTTTTACGTGTTTTTTAAAACCACAAATTTTGACGTAATTTATGAAATGCCTTCAGGAAAAGGATACACTGCAGAATTTTTTTTTTTACAAATAAAAATTTTAAAAGTGTGGCCTCACTTTTTAAACAACCCCCTTCATGCTGATACCACTGAAAAACCAGCATCATTATTGAGCAAAGGAAAGTTGTGGAAAAGTTTAAAGTAGAGTTAAGTTCAGGGTGCACACACCCTTCCCACAGTAAAATTCAAACACTTTTTAAGCATTTTCAAGGTACGTTTTAAAATTTTGAAGATAAAAGCAATGCAAATGAACTAAAAATAGACTATTTCAATTCACAATTATGACATAATTTACTACCACAGTGATAACTAGTGGCAGTATTCTATATTCTACAGTTGTGACAAAGTACAGTAAAATATAATAAAATGTTATGTTTTGAAACATCTCTTTTACATACACCCTATAAACCTGACTGCTCTGATAAAGTTAGAATAAAATCTCTATAGAGTTTTCTCAATTTCTGACATTTAGCAAATAGAAATAATTTTGGTGACTCTACCTGACCTGAAACAAGAAAAACTTTATCAAATTTAACTTCAGACAGAGAGACAAAATGTGTGTGCCTTCAAGTAACTTGTTTCAACTTTAAATTACGCCCCCCAACTTACATTTACCAAACTCTGCAGTTTGAGTACCTTTTCATGCATTTTCAAGGACTTCAAGCACCGGTATGAACCCTGGAGGCTTCACAACAATATTCTACGATTTCAAAATCCAACAGAAAGAAGTGAAGCAAGTCAGTAGAAGTCCAACGCTATAGAATTTACTCCTTTTAGCTGGGGTGAAAGGTCATATGTATTGAGTATTGCCTCAGAGGGACTCAAAAAAGGAGGCATGCAACACTTTCTCATATTTATTAGTGAATTTTTTCTCAAAGCCATCTACCCTTTTCCTGACATTTCACAAATATGAGTTACACAAACCAATAAAACAGGTTTGTGGTTGTAATGTGTCAGGAGCACATGACATTAACATTGATCCAAACACTCCACCTTGCGTCTCTCCTCAGCCAGCCTCATTTTTTCATCAAACTCTTCTCTGCTGTGGCTTTGAACCTTTTTGGCCTTCAGTGACTCCAACCTGGCAGGAAGTCTTCTAGTGACACGTCTGGATTCGTCCTGATAAGACAAACACACATTTTCACTACAATTACTTTTGCAGTTTACCGGTTTATTTCAAATGCTGTACTTCCTTCTACACTCAAGACATGTTACAGCGTTTAAAGTGATGTCGCTGACAAAAGCTTTGATGCATTCAGGAACAATGACATTATGTCCAACTCTACGAGTTCCTAAAGTTTTCTAAATAAAAGCAAGTCTTCACAGGCTATTTTGCACTTTGAATGTTTTATTTCTAAATTCCATTAACTCAAAATTTACTGGCCTTCATTCACTTTCTTTTATTTTATCCTGCAGAATTGATCTTGACTATAAAGTTGGACCTGTTGATAGACATGATGAAGGTTATAGGTAATTGGAATAAAAGCAGGAAAAATTTAACTTTTAAAGTGTGGAGTGAGTCTGTATTTTTTTAGCATAAAAAATATATTACCCTGACATAATAAAAGACAAATATGAAACACTTCAAATTTAAGTTTTTGATTATTTTTTTAACACCTTATTAATTAATTACAACATGTCTGATGAGATATGAAACATTTCATACCTCCTGTTAAAAGGGATTTAACATTAAATAAGTAATTATACGAGATTATACGAAACACTGATGTATAAGTTTAACAATATGTGATGGTTCTGTTTTGAATTTTGACTGAAATTTTAGATGAATTTGAGATGTTTCTGCTTTTGCTTGTATTTTAATGGGGTGTTCACTGAACTCAGTTGAAACTTTTTGGGACAATAAAGAGTTTCAATAAAGAGACAATAAAAGTCTAAATATATCATATGACATCAAATGAGAAGGAAATTCTTAAAACTGACCAATGTTTAAGCTCAAGACGTATCAAAGATAAATTCCAGTTCTAACATTAAAACAGGTAATAATTGATTTTTTCAGCCACAGAAAGTTAGGCTCCCACCATGATGCAGTAGGCAGCTCCACTGTCTTTCTCCCGTATTTGTCCCACTGGGATGATGCCCTGACTCCACAGCTCTTCCAGTATCTCCATGGACTTGGGACGCCCCTGTCCTGTGACGTCACCCTGCAGCAAGTCCGACTCAGCATCTGAAGCAAAATCAATTCGAAGTGTAATTTTTTTCCCCCTTCCATGCAACATGATGCTAGTTTGCAACTGAAACTCACCATTTGGTGCAACACATTCCCTGAGGCTCTCCGACGATAGAGGAGGGATTTTGTTTGGTAATCCTCCAGGTAACACCCGCTGGTCTCTGTTTTCCATCATGACCCCGCTGTCCGTTGTGCCCTTTGACCTGGCTGAGTCGCCACGTCCGCTGGATTTAGATCCTGCTTCATCCTGATACAAAAGGAGAGGCGGAGAGAAAATTACGACCCAGGACTTTACAAAGTAATCGTTATACTTTCTGAAAGTTTTTACTGATGCTGTCATGAAGCAATGAAAGTGTTAAAATGAATAAAGATCAGAAAATCTTTTCTTAGTCCCACAAGTGGGAAATTTAAGTGGACAGAACAAAATAAAAGTAACAGAAATTAAAAACAACAGAATAAAAAAAGTACAGTGTATAAGCAAAACTAGAAATATAAGTACAAATATATCAATACAGTTGAAATATAAGTGCATATATATATATATA